>CAEFZY010012383.1:0-14699 GCA_903066815.1 Brachyrhaphis roseni
TGCTCCTTTTTCCTGATGTTGCAGTCACTTGGTATTGCTACATCCACCAC
This sequence comes from Brachyrhaphis roseni, assembly GCA_903066815.1. Lineage (NCBI taxonomy): Eukaryota > Metazoa > Chordata > Actinopteri > Cyprinodontiformes > Poeciliidae > Brachyrhaphis > Brachyrhaphis roseni. The sequence continues at coordinate 51 of CAEFZY010012383.1, forward strand.
AACGGCTTTCTTCTGTTGTTTATCCACCATAATGTCCGGTTGGTTCGCCGTTACCATTTTGTCTGTCTGGATCTGGAAGTCCCACAGGATCTTAGCTCCGTCATTCTCCACCACCTTTGGGGGTGTTTCCCACCTTGATCTCGGGGCCTCCAGTCCATGTTCTGCACAGATGTTTCTGCAGAACATGGACATAACCGCCACTTGGTTATGTTGTTCCATGTATGCTTTACCTGCCAGCGTACACATATATATACACACATTTGTTTATGTGCATTTTTAATGTATTTTACAGAAAATGCTTAAGTGGTTAAATAAGAAATCAGCAGAATGTCCCAATTTCTCTATCTGATTAATTGTCAGAATAATCAATAGCTCAATCGATTACTAAAATAACCATCAGTTGCCCTGCTCTGCTCCTGCTAAGACAGTTTCCTCTGTGCATATTAATCCATATTAAAGTATATTTAAAGTTCGAACTGTTAAGATAGCTATGAGTCTGAAGTATTTATGAGTTTTAGATATTCATGGATGATGGTGACCCCAAACCACCTGCAGAGATCCTTAAAAATGGATGCCATGTGGGAGTGACAGGAATCCATATGGAAAACATTGTTTGTGAAACAAGGTGGAGGCAGCATCATGCTGTGTGGATGCTTTTCTTCAGCAGATGGGAATTCATATGGATTTATTCACAGGACTGTCCTGGAAGACAATCTCCTGGAAGAAGGATCATTTTTCAGAAGGGCCTAGTCAAAGTCCGAACCTCTTTCTCAGATGCTCTCCATCCAATCTGTAGCTTCACTGAATACAAATACGTTCATTATATCATAGTTTTCTTTCACCTTGTCCTGGTTTGTGATATAAAATCCCGCTGTGGTTCAGGTTGTGGTTGTAAAAGTCACAGAAAGTGGAAACTATCCTGGGAATAAAAATGAATGGCTGCATGTTGACGGAGCGCTGCAGTTCAACGAGTGGATCAAACTCCGCTGCAGCTTGGTGACACTACTGAGGTTTAATGAACGATGCCAGCAGGCTGTATTGTGGCTAACGTGTGAACCGCTCCGAATTCTCAACCATAATCGAGAATCAAGAAGAAACTTAAAGTTATTAACCCCTCAGTATGAAACTGACCGGTTTTATTCCCATTCCCCAAAACAAATAGTGTGGTAAACGTGAGATGAGTCTCCAAGCCGTCACCAAATCAGCAGCATGTTGGTGTAGAAATCCCTCCAAGTGCAAATCTAAACAAACTATAGATGAAGAGAAACAGGAAAACCAGCTCATTCCTATTTCCTGTGTAAGCGCGAAACTGCTCAAACCACAGACATAAAGATATAGCTGGCAGGAACTTCATAATAATCTCTACACAATATGTTTGCCTCAGAATGATGTGACTGCTGGCGGCTGCAGCAGCAGAAGATCGCACCACAAACTGCAGCAACAGCACCAAACCTGCTGCTGCTGCTTCAAACACAAAGATGGTGGATTGGAAACAATTTACTGCCATCTATTTATCCCCCCCACTCATGAACCACACACACACACACACACACACACACACACTCTTAACGACTGAGTGCGTCTGTAAGAGAGCAAATGTATACGAGGACAATGCAAACGCTCGGCACCCAGAGTTAGAAAACCACTCATCTAAATCAGGGAAATTATGATAATGGAGAAACTCATTATTCTCCCACTGACTCCGGATCAGTTTCTGACGTTCTATTCACACAAACTGATTGGACGACATGAAGAGGAAGATGATGCTTCAGAACTTTCTCATCTTCACGGGGCTGAGGCCTCTCCAGGCAGGACGCCGGGCGCTCAGGTAGGGGTTACAGGGGGTCACAGAGGTCACCATCCTGGACAGCGGCGCCGCACGCTCACGTCCTCGGGTCACTCTGTGGAAACACAGGAAGCATGTAGTGTCCAAAGTGTGGCTTGGGGGCCATTTATGGCCCTTGAAATGATTTTGTTCGGCTCCTGGCCACAAATCAAAACTGGTAAAAATTCAGCCTACAAAATAGAAAATAATGGATGACCCAAAAATCTGTTTTTCTTTTAATAAGGCAACAGTCCAAAGTCCTCTTTATGTTCTGGCTCTGTAATGACGAGCAAATTTTATAAAAATGTTTTTTATTGTTAAGCAGGAAATAATAAAAAATCACAATAAACACATTTTTTCATTTTTAATTTAATACATTTTGTGGTCCGTCGTTAGTTAAAAAAGTTTGAACATCACCGATGTTCCGCATATGTGTCAAACTGAGGGTCCGTGGGCCAAATCCGGCCTCCAGAAGTTTTTATGTGGACCTCTAAACTCAAGATTACAGTAATGTTAAACATTATATTTTATCAATCAAATCAACAGTTTGTCTGTATAAATACGTGATTACACAAAGGTGAAAATATATTTAATTAAATTTATTTATGTTCAATAGGAACTCATCGAATGGAGGAACAGCCATTTATTTACATTTTAGTCATTTGTTACTAGGTGTAGATCTTGATTCAGCTCAGAATGAAAATGAGTTTGAGACGGATGTAGGAAATTCAGACAAGAGTAAAAACTACTACACAGTGGCAGCATCATGCTGTGAATTTCTCCCAAATTCAAAATAAAGGAATACTATCAATTTTTTAAAACAGGAAATGATAAGAAAAAAGAAGTAGAAAAACAACAAAAATAGAGTTCATAATCATATTTAAAAATCAAATAATTTTGGTTTCATTCGAACTAGAGACAGAAATCCCAGGGAGCGTCCGACCGTTGCTGCAGACCGTTAATCAATCCAAGAGCCTGTGTTTCTCTCTGCTGTGGAAAACGCTGGGAGGCCAGCCTAATCAGCAGAGGAAACAGATCTGAGAGGGTGTCAGGCACCAGGAAAATGGATCTGGGTTGTGAAAAACCACCGTTACCACGAGCTGCTCTGGATTCAGCCATCTGGAGATGCCTGCTCCAAAAGCCAGTAAAGTTTGTTAAACTGGGGCCCAGCTAGGAAACAGGTTTCCACCTCCTCAACAGACAGCCAGCTCTCCCAGAGGGGAACGGCACTTTTCTTTCTGTTTTTGTCACTCTGCAGATGTTTGATGTCTTCAAACATGTAAAAAAGGTTTGATATATATCCTGATATAAAACATCTTTTTTTTTTTTTTTTTTACTGATTTTAGAAGTTGTAATTTTCTTAACTCTGAGCATCCAACCTGTGTTTTTTAAGCCTCATTCTTCTTAGCATTTTTTAATAATGTTGATGTAAATAAGATTTTCTTCTCAATAGCTCACCTGGTTTGATAAAGTTCAGATTAATGAATAAAATACAGACAGATTCAGATGCAGATCCTTATATAGCTGTAAGTAATGCCACTTTATTAAACATGCACCAAAAGAGAAATACTAAATAATATGGCAATAATGCAAAATAAGACTTAATATTTTATGGTTCTTAAGTCATGAAGCTGTACAAAAACAGGAATAATTGACCGAAGCTAATGTCATTTTTAGTGTTTTTGTCTTGTTGATTTGACCAAATGTATTTTACTTTCTGATCTATTTTTGACTGATTTTCTTCTTCTTGTTCTTCTTGTTCTTGTTCTTGTTCTTCTTCTTGTTCTTCTTCTTCTTCTTCTTCTTCTTCTTCTTCTTCTTCTTCTTATTATTATTATTATTATTATTATTATTATTATTATTATTATTATTATTATTATTTTAACTTTATTTTTGTGATCTATTAATGCAGTGATTGTGAAGCACATGCATCCAGAATATTTTTTCCCTTCTTGTTTCTCTCAAAATATAAATACTACTACTACTAATAGTAATAATAATAAAAATAATAATGATAATAATAATAATAATAATAATAATAGTAGTAGGAGCTATTTCTCCATTTTCATTTAAATCTTAGAATTTAGATTACTTAGTTTATTTTTATTTCTATTCTATTTATTTATATTCTAGTTGATTTATAATTAGAATTTTTGTTTAATGTGTTATTTAAAATAAGTTCTTTGGTTAGTAATTCCCTTAGTTAGTTAGTTAATTTCAGTTTGGGACAGTAGAAATAGGTTTTATGCACCTGGGTGGTCATGAGGTTTTTTACCAGTCTATCCAATCAGTCAGTTAGTCAGTCCTCAGCTAGTAACTTGTTTTGCCTGAACTGTGGAATAAAGCAACAAAAAACTGCATTTTTGACTTTTTTGATCTTTTTAGACTGAATAAGCTTAAATCCAGAGCATCAGGTGACTATTTGAGTTTAATTCACCTTTTGTTTTGATCACCTTTAAGTCTTAAGTTTTTTTTTTAGTTTATTTTGTTAATTAATTTCTGAAAATGTTTGAGGTGAGTTAAGTTTTCTTTTTAATGTCAATAAAGTGAGAGCAGGTACGTTGAAACCAGCTGTGTGACCTCATGTCGCCCTCTAGTGGAGGTTTGTGATCGTCCATCCGTCCAATGTTGAATTTTTCTTGGTTTTCCAGGCGGTTGAAGCAGGCACACATAAAATATGTTAGGGAGGTTTTTTTTTTTTTAAATTTTTTTTGTATTTTTTTACTGAGGTTTTAAAAAAGATACTAACAAAATGGAGTATTTTTAAAATGGAAACTATAAAGTGTAACATAAAGTATTTATCATTAATTGTCTTCTGTATTAAATGGGACTACAAACATCCAGTGATTTTAACTGTAAAGCAGATTTTCGTTTAACTTCGTGGAATAAAATGAGTGATCCATATCCGATCTTTAAAAAAAATGTAAATCAATCCAAAAAAATAATACTGTTTGCTCTTTTTTCATTTTTTTTTTTTTTTTTTAATCAGGCAAACCTGCATGTGAAGCACAAAACATAAAATAGTTTTAGCAATTTTAATAAAAGAAAAACATACATTTTGTTGCTACTGAGAACTTTTAACAGGACAGTTTTGACCTTTAGTGGTGAAAGATTTGACACTGAGTTCAGTTAACCTTCATGTTTTTGGACTGTGGGAGGAAGTCAGAGTACCAGGTCAGGATTTAAACCCAGGATCTTTTTGCTGCCAGTGATTTGTAATAATATGAGTGCTGCTCACCCAGAGATGGAGGCCTCCTCAGCAGCAGGCGGAGCACGGACACCTTTGCCTGCGAAGCCTGGCATTGTGGTCCGACTGGCACAGAAACAGAAATTAACTCTTACAGGTTTCTGGATATTTCTGTATGACCAACAAGCTAAATAAATAATAGCACAAGAACAGGTTATTGGACGCAGCTTGTGTCTCACTGCTCTGTCAGTGTGTACGACGGTGTGATGCTCCTCTGCACAGCTAGAGGCTGGAAATCTGCCTCCATGTTGACAATGTCGTCCATGTTCCCTGACCCAATCGTTCCGCTGTAAAGACATTAGACATTCATTCATTCATTACCCTGAGGAGTCATTTTCTGAAGGATTTTTAGTCTCTAAGGTTTGTGTTGTAGTGTCTGACCTCACAGGAGAATTTTTGTTAAATTGCCAAACATTTTAAGCAAAAGTAGAAAACATTGAGTCTGAACAAACAAGAGAGTGTATGGATTCCAGCCCAAGAGGAGATAGTCAGAACTGGAAGCTGAAAAGGACCTAAAGTGGAAAGTACACATGTGATAATAACTATATGAGATACATATGTTGGGAAATGCTATATGGTATTGAGATGTTTCCAAGAACCTTTTTAGAGACGTCATCCAGAGATCAACAGGGAATTTTCTATGATTGGACCAATATTGTCTCATGATTTGGTTTTCCTGACTTGAGCTTCAATTTGACATAATTTCTTCACAGTTCAGCTGAAGTTCTGCCTGCAGAGTTTTTACTCCTAAAGCATCAACACACCAGCACCTCCAGCAAATATGCCAGAAAAACTTGGCGTAATGAACAGGATTCAAACCTGCTGGATTTCAAATCCAATGGGATTTGAAGGTGGTCAGACACTACAGTGTCTTCACAGCTCTCAAGCTTTTCAGCCAGATTGAGATCTGGACTTTGACTGGTCCACAGCTACACTTGATTCTTCTCTTGTTCAGACCTTCTCTTATAGATCTGCTGCTTTATTTGGAGTCAGTGTTCTATTTGGTGTAAAGAGGAGTTCATTGACTTAAGCTAAGCACATTCAGTAACAGTTGGATTTTATTTTATGAACAAAATTTTTTTTAATTTTTTGGTTTTCTCCAAATATACTCTGTGCATTATAACCAAACATCTCTTCTGTATTTAAAATATGTTTGTAGAAATCTTTTTGTTCATCAAGATGTAACTTTGCAAACGTAAGTATATTGCTATTTTCTTCTAAAGATTCATTACAGAAATTTTCCCTTCAATTGTTCCAAACAAATCTTACTTATTTATACTTTTTATACTTTTCCTGCCATTAACTGAAGCACAAAGAATCCAACATGGACTTTTGGAAAGAACAGCATCTTGTAAATATTCTGTGAAAAGATGGATTTCAAACTGTCTGGAAGTGGGTAGTAACAGATCTTTGCTTCACTAAGATCTTGTGCATTGATTAGCAGCACCTGGCTGCTACTTTTCCTCTTAAAGTCAGTGAAAGCAGCAGGAATGCACCTTGTTTTCCCCATTTTCAGCCCTAATAGTAATCCCCAAAACTCACATAAATGAAGGGATTTGACCTGACGTTGCAAATCTGCTGCAGCTGCAGGAAAAGCAAAACAAACAAAAACACTTTTGTTGGATTTCTGATTGAAATGAAGACTCAGAAACGCAGACTCCATCAAGAACTGAAAGCGTACAATGAAATGGGTTTCCTGGCGTCGTTCCTGCGTCGAAGCTGTGGCCTGTTCCTCTCAGCGCCTGCAGACTGGAGCCACACAGCAACAATCAATCTGAGAGAAGCATCTGACTGCAGAAACATCTTACTTTGACAAATCAACCACTGATTTAGAAGAATGAAAATAAAACAGGTGTTGATTTGCTTAAAATGTTTTTAAAATGCTGTTTTGATAAACTGGGGCCAGATTAGGTCAACTTTTCATTTCTACATCATAATTTAGTAGTTTATAATAGTTTAGAAAAATTATTTTTGCCTTTTTTTTATATAAAGAACAAAATAATAAGAAAAAAAAAATTCTCCCTCACTGTAATTACACTGCAAATACACAAAATATGAGTATTTTTGGTCTAGCTTCTTGTGCAATGTCTTCTTTTTGAAGACAAGTAAAATAATCTGCCAGTGGAATTACTATTTTTTAAATCAATATTAGAGAAATTATTTACTTTAAAAGAACTCCAAAATCTTGCTAAAAATATTTGTAAGTTTGTTTTGTTTTAATTCAAGTGTACAAAGACATTTGCACTTGAAACTAGACTAAAGACACTTGGTAGTTTGTGCACAGTAAATTCTGCAGAGTTAAATCGGCTCAAGAAACTTAGTTTTAACACTTGAAAGAGTTATAATTACTCAAACTATTGTTGAAATAACAACAATAGAGTTAAATTAACACCAATTCTGATAAGGACCAAATAGACTCGGCATAGTGTTGATTTAACTCTGCAGAATTTACTGTGTGTTTTTGCAGTGTAAACTAGATTATTTCCATTAAATAGCCTCAGGCTAATTACAGAGCACCAGATATTTAGGTTTTCAGTGTTCTGGTCCTTTAAGAGAAAGAAAGGAAGTAAAAATGGAGAAATGGTTTAGATGTGATGTCAGTCAGGACAGAGCTCACCTGCCACAGCTGAGGCCCGCTGCTGTGACGCTGTGGTGAGGTCTGCTCGCTCACAGGGTCGGCCCGGCGCTCCAGGGTCACTCCAGCTGCATTTTGGGATCTGGAGAACTTCCTACCCCAGTTCACCTCATCATAGCTCCTGTAAGGACAGTTCTGGTTAACGGTTTGGGTTTATTTCCCCTCCATTGGTCCTCTTTCATTGCATAGTCTCAGTAAGGCAGCCTGGGTGATGGTCTGATTCTGCTCCAGGCGTGGGGAAAGGGAACATTTCATCTGCATGGTTTCTCTGCACAGCTCTTAACGTGAACAGAGGTCACAAGGTTTGCTGATGACATCACCAGAGCGCAGGATTTAACCTATTCACTCTGGATTACTCCAAAGGCAGAATGACACTCTGCAGGCTTTACATAATGGCGCGTGTGGGAGGGGAGCTATGTTTGGCTTTATTATTAGATGTCACTGTTTCCTGACCTCTGAGTGGAAGAAGTGTAAATGTAGCGTCGGAGCGCCGCTGAGTCATCGCTCCACGACCTGCGGGCCGACGAAGAGGAGGAGGTCTGATGGAGAAAGTTTAGTGGAGGAAGATCACCAGAGGTTCAAAAAGACAGGTTCAGTTTGTTCACAAAACAGTAGAGAGGAAAGACGAGGATGAAGGTCATCCATCCATCCATCCATCCATCCATCCATCCATCCATCCATCCATCCATCCATTCATCCATCCATCCATCCATCCATCCATCCATCCATCCACCCATCCATCCATCCATTCATCCATCCATCCATCCATTCATCCATCCATCCATCTGTTACCTTTCTAGTCAGTGATCTACAGATTTTTCTCCTGATAACTTGAGTTATAATATTCAACATAAAATCATAAAACATGATAATGTTGTCAAAGTGAACACCTGGCTGACGATGTCTAACAGATAAAACTTCACTCCTGCTATAAAACACAAGTGATTACTTCAATATTGCAGTAAAAAAAACAACAACTCATTTGTAAGACGTGAAAAAGAGGCTGAGTGTCAGGAGTTAATGAACATTTTTAACTGTGGATTATTCCGTTTCTCCATCTGACAAACAAAAACACATTTTAGAGCTGGAGAGCCGGTTGGGTCATTACTCACCAGATGTCCAGCGTGTTTTTCAGGGAGGCTGCTGAGCGCTGCTGCTGTCCTCTGTGGCTGAGTGGGAACAGCTGAACCTTGGACTGAACACAACACAACAGCGTTCAAGTTTCAGCAACAAAACGTGAATTATGATCATAGACTGAGCTCAGATTACCTATCAAAGAGATGCTTAAAATCAGGGACCACGTCTCACCAAATTATACAAGGTTTTAAAATGTAACCTTTACTTGTGTTTTTATTCTAATACTTAATAAATAAAAACTAAAATTGCTCTGAAGTCTTGTTTTTGCTGTTTGCTGCTGTTTTAAATTCTGACAGTGAAGCAGCCATTAGCTCTAATGGCTGTGATTACAGGTGAACACTAACGGAGAGTCAGTGGATTGTTGCTTTTTCAGACCAATTATGTGTCTCTATACCATTTCATTTGCATTCCCGCTCTGCAGTTCTACTTTGCATTAGTAATCTCTTGTTAGTGTGGATTTTAGACTTTAAAAAGTTCTTACAAAAGAAAGAAAATTTGTTTCTTGTTTTCTACAACTTTTAGAAGGTTTGAAGCAAAGGTGAATCTCTGCACTAAACTATCAACTACTGACAATAAATCCTTCATTACTTTACAGCAGATATCTAAAACCTTTACTCCTTCATTTAAATTATTTCACCACCCAGTCTTGCTTGTGTTGCTGCATCAGTGATCCTCCTGGAGTTGGAGAAAATACTCAAACTCTGTACTTAAGCAAAAGTACAAATAAATAAAAAGTACAACTCTAACATTTTTACTTGAATATAACTACATGCTTTTAAAAATAGTTAAAGCATTGAAAGTAAATGTATTTCTTGAATATATTCCCTACTTCAATTATGTGGAGTATCGTTAACTGTTTGTATATTTTCTGTAATATATCAGTAATCTTGTGCCATTTTAACGATCAATGCTGCAGATAATCCATCTTTTTACACATGGATTTATGAATTTTAGGGATGACCTGCAAAGTTAAATACCATTAACTCAAATAAAAAATATGGATGATTATACCTGTAAAGTTTTTTTATTCAAAACAAATCAAAATGTGTTATTTTGACTGCAGAAAACACATTCCAGTGAAAGTTATGTGCAGAGAAATGGACATTAGACACACATAACAGGATCATTTCCACTGATGTTTCAGCTCCAGTTTCAGTCCACAGTTAAAAAAATACAATACATGCAGCTTTTTAATGGATTATTACTGAACAATATTGCAATTTCCTGACACCTTTTTCAAAACTTGAACCCAAAAGTTATTTTTTGATGTTGCGATATTGTCTGTGCAAAAAGCAGAAAATGTCTGTGCGTCTGCACCACTTGTGAAATCTGTCAAAATGACAGATGGCCGTTAGATCTTTCTACCACCATTTAAAAAACTCATTAAAGATGAAAAATATTCAATTAATGAGACTTGTGATATGATGTGAATATACATGAAACGCAGCTTTATAGAAATGCAGTGGAGTAGAAAGTAACCACTATTAAATCTACTTTAGTAAAGCAGAAATGTACCTAAGTAAAGTAACAAAGTGCTTGTACTCCACTGGTCAGCACTAACCTGAAAGGCTGGGAGTTGTTTGAGGCCGTTTTCTGAGCCACTGTGAAAACGGATCTATAAACTCTGTCCGGCTTTGGATCCCAAGCTGCACTCTGGCTCCTGCGCTCAGATGGCCGCTGCAGGGGTCCAGCAGGGGGACATCGTCTCTAAACGGAGCCAGGGCAACGGGCTTCTGAGAGGTCCAGATTCTCGGCTCATCCCTCCTTCCTGCTCTGCACAGACCAGAGCTCAGCCTGTTGATCAGTTTTATTTCTGTGGGAAGAGACGTGAAGGGGTCCAAAGCTGCAGCCATGCTACAGGATGTTTTGTTTCAGTCGTTGCCTGGAAACCGTTGTTGTTTTCTGATCTGATCAAATGACATGCGGAGAGGCCGTGAAGATGCTGCTGCACATGCGATGCATACAAACACCTCAGATCGAACTGCTTGGAGTCTTTCTCCTGTTACCTAGAAAATACTTTAAATGGACTAACATTTAGTCAGACCAACACTAAACCCTTCTTCCATACTAAATACCATCTTTTGTCTGCAATATGCAGAACATTCAGTTTGTTTATATGATCTTTTTATGCTCTGATGATCAAAATGTTATTTTGTCTTGCTAATGAAGGTACTTGCTAAGCTTTCTCAATGATCATAACTCCGAAATAGAAACATGTCATTTTTCAGCAGAAAGATAACACATGGAAAACTTTGAAGAAGTAACCACTTCTAGATAGTTTTATCTGCAACTGCAATATCTCTGATGATTAAAGGACGATGGAGTAAAAATGATCTATTTCATTTTTCTTAAAGGTAACAGAAAAATGTGTCCAATTTGGACGAGTAATAATCTTCACTTGCATGGCACACTTTGTTATTCTTGTTTTGATAGATTTGATAATCAATGCGTTTCTCTCCAGACAGATAATTTTATGCACTGTATGTCATAAAAGGCGCCTTCCTGTCAGTTCCATCATGGTGGTTCAGTCATGGCCTATTTTATTTAATTTATTATAATTTTATCATTTATTATCATTTGTGTTTTTTTCTACTGTCACTTTCAGGTTTTTCTCTTATGTTCCTTTTGCTTTCGCCTCATCCTGTCCATCTGTTTAGAGTTTCCCAGCTGTATCAAGTCACCTCTAATTATCTCTTCCTGTTCCCTTTGTGACCAACTGCATTTCATTGACCATATAATTGAGCAACTTGACATTTAGAAAATAAATGCTCTCAATGGGAACACGGATATTTTGACAACTGTTTTCTTTTAAAAGTTTTGCCGCATCAAAATTGGGTTATTTAATAAAACTGCAATGGAAAACCTTTTTCACGTCACACGAGTCACATGATCAACAACCGGAAGTTGCTATTGGCGCAAACCACGAAGAAGAAGAGGCAGGAAGTGGTAGGAGGCTCGTGGTGTTGCATGTGCTTTAATACGTTATTGTGTGGGAAAAAAACGTATTTTACTGATTTTATTTGTGTTTCTTATTTAATGCAAAGACCGCAATCAAAAATTGTGTTTTTTCAGCATGAATATTGACAAAGTTTTGCGCAAATTTGTAACGGAAACGCAGCTAATTCCTCCTCTCCTTCAGTGTTCATAGCTTCTCTGTTGCTTCTGCTGTTTTGTTTTTGTTTATTTGTTCAATCAGCCATTTTGAAATGGACGTTAGTGTGATTAGAATTAATATAATTATTGATTTTTGTGTAATTAATTAAAACAAAACCACAGTCGAACATGCTATGAACCATCTCCATCAGATGTATCTTTGAGTAGGTCAGACTGATAAAGTTTTGTATAGTAACATAGTTTAAAGTCGCCCATCAGTTCTGCTGTTGAGTTTTCACAACCTGCAGCGACTAATATATCATAGTGAGGAAAATGTGTTGCGAGAGTGAGGAGCAATTATTATCCACAGAAAGCTGCGACACAAAAATGTGTTTTGGTGGCAAATGATAAACAGAAGGTTTGACCCTGCCTCGGGGTTTTCTCTTTTTTATTGTCCGGCATTTTAAAAAGGCGCCTGCCGTTTCTCCACGTGACCACTAGATGGAGTACTAGAGCCTGTGGCGAATAACGCCAGTGAATCTGTTCATGCTGCTCTGCTGTTCAGTCATTACAATGCAGTGCACAGGTATCAGTTTTATTCAAGTAAAAATGATTAAGCAACTGCAGTATCTATCAGGTTCCTCCCCAAACAAATATGAAAGTAAGTTTTCAAATTAGCTGGTGTTGACTGATAGAACAACTTCAAATATACGCTGTTTGTAAAGTCCTCAATGTACTAAATGGAAAATATGTAAATTGCATGAAGGCAAAAAGAGTTTTTAAACAAAGGGAGTAATCTGGTGAAGGAGCGAGCTTGAAAGAGCCGTCTTCCAGTCAACCAAGCAAGGAAACAAAAATATTATATGCCTCACTGTCTACTAATTAGTCTGCTTTTGTTGTGTGAAATTAGCAGAAACGGAGTAAATATGCAGTTTAAGCGTATAGGTGCGGACAAAGGCGTGAGCCCCCAGCGTGTGGCTGGTGAACGCCTGCTGATTGGTGGCGTTCTTCTCGGGAGGTGTTTGTTTTAAAGTTAATGTGTCAGAGGCGATGATGGTGATGCATGCTGATAGACAATTTTTTTCCCCTTTTTTTTAATTCGAGCCTTCATTAGCAAATGTAAACACCCAAGAGCTGTTGAAAAGAGGGAGTAAAAATAGCCTAATTAGAGTTATTCTGATAACTGAGTTGTGAATATGCCCACAACTCCCACACAATGCCCCCCCTCACCCAAACACACACACACACGCACACACACTTCACACAAGAGAGCAGAGCAGCAGGGATCAAATGCAGCCCATTTTAAATAATTTCAAATAATAGCTAAACACTTATCTGCTTCAGTGATGGAGTTTATAAGACGTCTAAGGCAAATTCTTCTAATGAAAATGGCTCCGGAAGTCCAAAGGGTTTAAAGTCCATTATTCCAAATTCTGCATTCATCTTATTGTATTTCTGTTCTGCTTTAAATCTCACCTTCCGTTACATTTTGCAAAGAAGCCTAAGTCAGAGTTTACTGTTTTCTTTTCCTTTTGCAGAGCATCAGACATTCCTGGAGTCATTACAGACCTTGTTTCTTTCCCCTGTGTTATTAGTCAGCTTGTCTGCCATTCTCCAGACTTCTCCACCGTCTCAGAAATTATTTAAATCTCAAATCTTGCCCACGGTGCAAAGCAGCAGCAGCCACTAATTTGCACAGGCTGAATTCATCTGAGAGAAACTGTTGCTCCAGATTGAGAGGCGTTGTTGTTGCAGCTGCTGCTGCAGAGAACCAACAAAGCCCAGATGAAACTGTGAATCTGTAGTTCTGTTAGTGTGAATCTGAGCGGTTCTGGGTTTGGTATCCGTACCGAGGTCTGTTCCTCTGCTGGAAGGTGTCACAGAACAGAGAGTTGGATCGGTTTGAAAAACTGAGCTGCAGGAAAAGTGATGTAGTGGCTATTTAAGAGACTGAAATGGAGAATTCAAAAAGCAGCACATTCTGAAAGTTTCTGGCTCTAATTTGATAATGCAGAGATCCATAACTCAGAGAGGAGAGGTTGTTGGCTGAATCACGCACATTATGGAAGAGTGTCAAGAAGAAAGTGATTCTTCAAAGAAGGCTTTTAGAAGAGCAGCACTCCAGGCAGATTAGACCAAAATTAAGCTTCAGCATGGTGAAATATGGCAGTGGCTGCATCATGCTGTGGGAATTCTGTTTTTCAGTGGAGACAGGGAAGTAGATCAGATTCAATGGGGAAATGGATGGAGCTAGATCGAGGACAATACTGAAAGAAAACCTGAGTCTGAGATGGTTTAAACTAAAACAGTTTTATGTGTTAAAATGGCCTAGTCAAAGTCCAGAGTTAAAACCAATTGAGAATCTGTGGTAACACAAGAAAACTGATGTTTACAGATTCTCTCATATGCAGATGTTCTCAGCTGGTGGAGTGATGATCATAAACATCCCTGAAGTTTTGGTAAGTATTAATTCAGGTGTGGCTGAGCCCAAATGCATGCCACACTTTTAAGATTTTTACTTCCCCTCTCCTTTCATACATATAAAACTATATAACACATAAAAAAAAAATAATAATAAATATATATATATATATATATATATATATATATATAAAATGAGTTTTTAAGTAAAAATTTCAGTTTCTAACATGATTAATATAACATGGTGTAAAAGTTTAACAGTTTCATTTATTATTGATAATAAAACACTAT
>CAEFZY010012386.1:0-15784 GCA_903066815.1 Brachyrhaphis roseni
TTTAAAAACTTTTCCTCTGTACCGTCTGTATGTAGGCACATGCGGCTTATAGACCGGTGCGGCTTATGTATGTACAAAAGGGGTTTTCCTTTTAAAATGTGCTGGGTGCGGCTTATAATCAGGTGCGCTCTATAGTCCGGAAATTGTGGTAATTTAGTTTCTATGTAATTAATTTGTTGTGAAACTCTAATATACGTAAGTAGTTTGATTATACCCACTGCGGTTGTGTTTGCAGTTGATTCGGTGATCAGTTCACCACCACACTATTTTCACATTCAAATGAATACATGAAAAGACATTTGGCTGTGACTGGAGTCGGGTCGGTTCTGTTCAGGTCGGTTCCTCTGCAGACTCCACTCTTCACTTTGTCTCGAACTAACAGATTTTTGTCCACTTCTTGGTGCCGACTGTCCCTGTCGACCCGAAGCCAACGAGACGGCGGCGTCCTCACGCTTCTCCAATTTGTTCAGGGAATGTTCTCTGATTTCTGTGAAATGATAAAGGCATTAGAATATAAAATACTTGTAGATTTAGCTGCTCTACTTGCTACCAGGTGGTTGATTGATGTGTGTGAAATAATCAAATTTTTTTGACTCCTCCTGGGAGTCAGAAACTCCTTTTCGGTTTGAACAGTTTCCTGATCAGTCAGTTGTTCCTCTACCCCCAGCGGTCCCATCAGGCAGCGGTCCAGATGAACTTCTCTCCTCATCCTCCATCTTTGACCATGTTGACCGTCTCTCCCGTGGCTCTTCAGATGGAACCCGTCGCCAGGCCAACAAGGTGCAACTTATTGCCATGCAGCCGCGACCAAGTCCGCCTGCGGCACACGGCCCGCCACAGCCGAGCCCCTCGCTCACTGAAAAGGTCAATACTGAGGTAGGTCAGGCACATAATCCACACGCTGCCATAAGTCATAATAAAGCATATTTGCTGTTGTCCAACAGGTGGCGCTAAGGCACAAGTCTGAGATCGAGCATCACAGAAACAAACTGCGGCAACGTGCAAAGAGGCGGGGCCAGTGTGAGTTTCCTTCCATGGACGACATCATGGATGCTTTCGGAGACGGGCCGGTTCAGAGCGAAGCGGCCCAGCGGCTCTACAGCTCCGCCCACGACCACATGGACTGCATCCTTCAGGCCGAGGGAGCCTCACCCCTGACCCCCGGCGACTCCAGGAAAAGGTCAGGGTTGGCCAACGACATCTGAGCTGAGAAGTTTGAACTGGGATAAATCTGCGTCAGTTATCTCTGTTTGTTAGAAATAATAAAATGATCTGGTTACTTTAAGAAATAAATGTAAATGGTCAAATAAACTCAAACACGTTACCTGTTTAACTTCAGGTTCTGCTTTATTTACCTTTAGGAGTTTCTGATTATTTGGACCCTGAGGAGCTTAAATCTAACTTCGCTGAATCTGTTTTCATGCTTCTCTGCACTAAAGTTGCACTTCTTGTCTCAAAGGAAATAATCAAAGCAACACTTGATAATTTAAAGGTAGATAATCCAGAGTAGCTCAAAGCTGAATCAGATCCTTTTTGTGTGTTTTTTCTCTCCAGAGGGAGGCGCTCTCCTCGGGGCCGGAGGCCTCATCAAGGACCGGGAAGTCTTCCAGATACAGACAGAGATCGGCTGCTCACAGACCAGAGCGCCACCTACAGGAAGTACCCTGGACTCAACAATGTAGCGTACATGGTAGGACAAACCAAAGCTAACCATAAATCAGTCCACTGTGGGAAATATTGGAGCTGCACAGTTTTGGGAAAATGCTTTTAATCATTTGCTATGGAGCTGGAAATTAGTTGGTAAAATCAGTCAACAGTCGTGCCACTAATCAAGAAACATCCGTCAAACAGAAGTGGACCAGTCACAATGAGAGAGGAATGTTATGAATAGGTTTTCATTAGTGGGCGGGCTATGTCAGATGCAGGTTAACTTCCTGTCACTGAAATTAAAAATTGTTCAGAGTGAATCTCTCTGTTGGCTACAATGTCTGTGGAGGCCAAGTTTATGTATAAAATATTTAGTTACTGTTAAAACTTATTTCTTTAATTAGTGATTTGATAAGTGCATTTGTTAGGTACCATTATTATATTGCATGTGGTTAATTTCATAATGTTTTATTGTGAACGAGTGTTTTATTTTAAGTTTGTATGTTTTATAGCTTAATTGGCCATTTTGCAGTTTATCCAAATGAGGTGTGTCGTGCTGGAGCGTGAACGAAGGGTAGAGAGGAGAGAAAAGGCTGCTAGTAAGATCGACAGAGCCACACGGTTTTTTCAACCGTAGTTGTTTGAGGAGGTTATCTAGGATCCAACTGCTTTTGTAAAGGATAACGCAAAAACTGTGGAATACATTTTTGTTTGCATCCTTATACCGGAGCGCCGTGGAAGTTTTTATTTTTCCTCTTCAAACACGCGAGTAAATACAGCGAAATTAACCTTGTGGCAACACAATGTCACCAGAAGGAGGAGAATCAACCTGCATACCAAAAAGAAGAGTTGTTTTGGAATATTTGTATTCTGACGTTTGGCCGACTTTTATCACTCTTTTTGATGCCTAGAAGAAGAGCACCTGCTGCACATTGTGCCAGTGGGGCTCAGCAATACCCCCTATCTGTGTGGCATGGTACTTTCTGCCTCACCTGCACATTTTCACTGCACCGTCATGGCTGGTCAGAAAGACCAAATATGTCCATCTTAATTATGAAATATGTCAGACACACTGGAACATCAACATGTGTGATCAAACATGAATGTAAAGAGAGACACCAAGAAGCAAATTTTTATCATAAAATTGCTGAATCTCTACTCTTACCGAAAATAAAATTATAGATAAATGGACAAAAATGATTTTCTGTCATTGATATAACCAATCTTACTTGTCATGAGGACAAGTGAGGCACAGCTTCACCTGCCTCACCAAGGCTGATGGTCATTATGTTACAGTGGTTGGTACGAGTACCACAGTTCAGCTGAGGATTGGTCTGATGTCACTCTGATTCAAATCCTATTCAGATTCCCTGGTGGGTCCGTTAAGAACCACCACAGCTGAACATCTCCTCTCATCATTTTCCTGGCAGTCGGACCCTGACCTGCCCCCAGACCACGGCAGCCCCTCCCCTACTGATGAGGTCTTTGACTCAGCCCCAGCTCCACCTCCATACATGCCCCCCCAGCCTTCTATTGAGGAAGCCCGGCAGCAGATGCACTCCCTGCTGGATGACGCCTTCGCCTTGGTATCACCATCTTCACAGGCCAGCGGTGTGGTGAGTGAGCCGGGCGATGGGCAGTTGGATTCTTACCCTGCAGCCCCTCAACCCCAACAACTTATTTTCCACACTGAGATCAAATACGTTAGTTATGCACTGTGAAATGTTTCTACTTTTGTCTGCAGAGATATGCGGAGTTGGGAGTCTCCCCCACATCCATCCAGGGTCTGCTGCAGAGGTCAGCTTCATCTGGACACTTAGAAACACGCCCAGGTCTGTAGACTGAAGGATTAACCCAGTGTGTCTGTGTCCCAATCAGGCAGGGCCTGGGATCTGGAGGATACGTTTCTACTGGAGAACAACTGCAGGAGTCAGTGTACTCCAACAGGGGGAAGTATGAAGACCCTCCTTCATCCTCCAGACCCCGACCTGTAGGGGGCAGTACAGGTACACTGAGCAAATATCCAGCCTTCTGCTCTTTGAGGCCACTCTGCAGACAGAAAAGAGTCACCACACTCCTGCTCTCAGCCCCACCAACAAATTGGTGACCCAGTAATACTCTTAAGCCCCCCACATACTCGGGCATGCACGCCGTGAGCTGCGCATACTGTCCGCGGATGGTTGAAACTGTATATTCAAGCGTACTGATTGCCTAAAATTGTCTTGAGACAAATTTCTTTATTTACCACAATCTCAGTGGATACTAGCAAGTTAGATGAGCTAGTTGGGTGCCTAGCTTTGTTTCTTCTCCTTCTGAAGCCTCAACACATCTGTCAGTGCGGGACAGAGAATGGTTGTCACGTCAGTTCATCCCGCAAAGTCAGAGAGCCGCTGCTGAGTCAGCTGAGTGTCCTGCTGCTCATTGGGACAGAAGAGCTCTGAATACAACTGTAATCAAACAGAATCCATCCATAATAAGCTTAGTTTATTATGTTCCAGAAGCTCAATTTTGGTCGACGTAATAATTTGTGCAGCTATGCAAAATGAGCATATACCCAATCATCAGTGCCGTTGTTTGAAAAAAAAAAAGTCCCACTCAAATTATCGGACCGCCTCTCTGCTGCGCTTTCTGTATAATACACCATGGCAATATTTGTGTGAATATAGCTAATAAAGTCTGTTGCTGTGAAGCATTTTCGCTTTTGTTTCTGTGACATCACCACATCATGTTGACTTTAATCATGTTGATGTCAACTTTAAAATAATATAAAGTGATGTAACCCCTACGCTCAACCTCAGCAGCTCGGTTTCTCGTGAAAACTAGTTTGATGTTAACAATATTTCCACCGGGTAGCGGTCATAAAAATGGATCTTTGCGCAGACATATCCGGCGGACGTCCACGAACTGAAGAACGCCCGAGTATGTGCGGGCCTTTATTGTCTTATCTGTGTCTTTTCTGTTACCCTCCAGGGGCACAGCTTCACCATCTGACTCAGGTGGGTTTGTCCAGTCACATCGGTGCGTACCCGGGAGTAGGTCGCAGCATGTCTGGACCCACTGGCTCCAGCTGGCACCAGCAGCACTCAGACCAGGACCTATCCAGACCTGGAGGTAGCAGAGAGAGTGTAAGTCATGAAACAGATGAGATCCAGACCATACAGAACAGTTCTATTGGTTAACTGACTCTGACAGGAACTTTTGAGGTGCAAGAGTGTATACCAAGTTTAGTTCTAACCTACCAGTGAGAACTAGTAGACATGTTTTATTGTACCTCAGTCAGCCTTGTTGTTCCTTTTCAAAGTGCTTCATAAATAAAGTGCAACGGGATGGTAAAGATGCTCTGAACGTCGTTCTAATCTACATTTCCTGTGAATTAATTCATCCTTGTATTTTCTCCAGGTGCTGTCGTTCCCTGAGTTCTCCTCTTCATCTGTTTTTCAAATGCCCAGCTCTTCGTTACGGGACCCATCGGCTCCACCCCTCCTCTTAACCTCGCCCACCCCAGAATATCCACCAGAGGATGCCTCTCCATCTGCCCACACATCCGCCTCGCTCATCAAGGCAATCAGGGAGGAGCTGCGACGGCTGGCCCAGAAACAGGCGGCAGTGACCAGCTACCCTTAACTGACCTGCACCTTTTTAAATCAGGAGTTACAGTAGCTGTTCTACTAGTTGGTTAAGTACCTTGAACTGTGTCGCTAAACATGATCTAAAAGGCAGCGTCTCCTGACGACCACCAGGACTTAACAGGGTTTTCTCTTTTCATTTGACTACTACCCTTTCGCCCTGCGTTCATCACCCAGATTCACATTTCCACTAAAGTGCTTCCTGGAGTAGATCACCGAGGATCGGCCGACCTGGACTTCTACACTGAATCATCCTTTTTGAACTTCTGGAACAACAATACAGCCCCAACCATGAAATGAGAGGTCCCTCTGGAGTTGTGAAGTTGATGGCCTTTTGTGGTCTAGTCATCTACCGTCAACTCTAGGAGCTCATCCCTCTTGGCCTTCTGAAGTGGATAATACCTGTTGGAGTTCTGAAGAAGAAGCATTGCCATTGGTTTGATTTTGAACTTGGATTGTACTTCTCAATTTCTGAAGCTATGTTAGTCGGAGAGTTTTCAATTGGTCTTTAGTGAATTAATCACACATCCTGCTCTTTTGGTTAAAACAATATTGTTGACCTTGCAGAGTGAATGTCTCTAGGAGTTGTACAGCAAATTGTTTTGCTGTTGTCTTTAAGTTCCTGGTGTAAAAGGGGCCTTTAAACTTTTGGTCATTGCTTCCTACCAGAGTTATGAAGGCTGGGATGACCCTTCAGTCCTTGGTGAAGAACCCTGATGATGGGTCTTATGGTTCTACAGCAGATTATTGCTTCTGGATTAAATTGGCCTTCTGAATAATCTGGTGTGGGTTCCCCCTTTTAGAGTTTTAAAGATGTTGCTCCAGTGTTTTCTAGTTTAGTCATGATTCTTATGTGGACTTTATTCAACCTTCTTAGCCTTCTGAGATAAATGGGAAACTCTGAACATCTACAGCAGATCATTGTTTCCAGGATAATTAGGCCGTTGTTAACCTAGAGGGAACATGTGAAGCTCACTGTCCTTCCAGAACTTGCGGGCATTTGCCCATCCTTGGGGGTGTATCGTTCCTTCTGAAGTTCTGAAGTGGGTAATCTTTCTGGATTCCCTGTGGTGCTAATTGTCAGCCTCATTACATTTAAACACTGACCACAAACTGCCTTCCATGATCCATCAGCCACGGTGATCATGTATGCATCTACCAACCATACAGAAAATATATTTGCACTGTTTATAGCAGGAGGTGCAGCAAAGTTCTGACAGCATGACAAACTATTAGAAAAAATACACAAATACATACATATATATGTGTGTGTATGTGTGTGTGTTCATATAAAGGTATATAAGTGAAATTCATAGAAATAGAATCCCAATGAGCACAATATTAATGTGAGAGTTACTATTGGAGTATTGAGATGTTCTGTATTTTTTATTGCTTATATGTGAAATTATGCTTTAAATGCTTTATTTAAATCAAAAAAGACCAAACTACTGTTCCATGGTTGTAAACTCTTGTGTTTGAGCTTGCTGTAGATTCTGAGACCGTTTGTTGCGCTGCATCGCTGCTAGCTTGTGTGTTTGTGTATCAGTGGTTAAAAAAGAAAGAAATTGCAGCAAAAGCATCACTTCTCCAGCTTTTTGTGATTTATCTGTTGCTCCCGTCTGTTTTCTGTAGACACTGAAGATGGCGCTAATGTTATGTTGGAGATGGTCCAGTGTTTCTGTAGGAGTGTGGAGATGGGAGTCTTGATATAGAACAGCCATGAAAAGAATCATTCCTCTTTTCAGTGAAGGTTCTGTATGTTCTGGTACTGAAGGTGTGTTTCTACTGTGAACAGCCTGAACTTCCCCTGGACTCATTTCCTCCATCTCTGGTTTGTGGCATTTCCAGTAAAGTCTAAGACACAGAACTGATTTCTTAACAGAAATCTTTTAATATGTTTAACCTGATCATAGTTTAATAGAGATTACAGTGCCAAATAGAAGTAAAGTTACGCCAAGCTCAGAGGAAGTGTGTAACCTCTCATTTGAGATAGACAGGAGGCATCAGCACAACTTGGCCTTTAATAATTAAATTTTGCTGATGAAACATCTTCCTGTTTCCATCTGCCTCGCCTCTGAGTGTGCTAAAAAGCACTATGTAGGTTTGAATTATTATTATTATTATTATTATTATTATTATTGTTTTGTACCTTGGAATGTTAATTTTTTCAGAGGATCAGTGAAAAAATAGAAAAATCAACTAATATATAAAATTGAGAAGATCAATTGTCCGACTGATGGTGTTCACAGGTAGAAATAAATGCTGGAAACATTTAAATAATCAGAAATGTTTTGGCTTCAATCCAAACTAAAGTGTAATTTCCAACATTTCTCACTATCGCCCTCCTATGGCCATTTTAAAGAGCTTCATTTCTGCCCTAAAACTTCAATTTGACTCTAGTTCCCAAGTTTATTTTCCTTTTCTCCTCTCCAAAAAAGAGAGGAGAAAAGGAAAAGAAATGTAACAAACCTGAACTGTTGGTGAAGTTCAGTTTCCATGGAATTTGGTGAAACTTTTCATATTTTGGGTGCATAATCACTGAAACAGTTATCGGCAACAGACCCACACATTTAGCATCTGAAGGAGACCTCGTTCAGTTTCACGAGGTTTCCAAGAGGCCCCACCCTGCAGCAGCAGGAAATGTCCAGAGTGAAGTTGGTGGTGGTGGGAGCTTAAGTTGCAGAGGAAAGGTTTTCTAAAGGAACCCAGTGATAAAAGCATAAGAAGTGCTGCTCTGGTCCAAACACACCTTGGTTCAAATTCAGTGGTTTACTGGTTTCTGCTCAGGTCAGTCAAAGAGCTGCGTTTGTCTCGCTGGCAGCTTCTTTAACAGCAACATGTAACCGTAACCAAGGTTACACTAATATGACACAAGCTCTACATTGTTAGTCAGCTTGTTGAGCGGTGTTTAGTCAACTCTGTCCACACGGCAATGAAAGGATTAGGTCCTTTTTCATTTCAAAATACGAGTCAAGCTGAACATTTGCATATTTCCATCAGATCCCAGAATTCCTCCTGAGGTCTAGAGCTGAAATCTTGAATGTTAGAGGAGGAAAAAGCTCCAATGTTGTCCTGTTAGGATGAAGCAGCTGAATCAAAGTGTCCATTCCTTATTTAACTGAACTACAATAAGATAATTCTCTATTAGGCTTGTGTTGCACTTTCTGCAGTTGGGACGCTTCATGTTCTGGTCCATTAAAAGTTCATGTGACTCCAACAACCAAACGCAGGCGCAGGCCATTATTAGTTTATTTTCTGTTTGTTGCAGCTTTACTGGAAGTCTGCACACATCTAGATGAAACCTTGCTGGAGTTGAAGTGCAGTTTCGGACAAGCTTCTTCTTCTTCTGTCCCATGGCGTCCACAAGCCCAACTTGTCTCAGGAAGTCCTGAAGCTTTGATTCAGTCGTTACCAGACGGCTGCGTCTCTCTGCTGAAAGAATCTGTTGCTTTCTGGAAAGCCGTTGACCTTTTTGTCTGTTTGTGTTTCCACATGAGCTTCTGCGTTTCTTGGCATGTTCCTCCATGTTAAGGCTTTAGCTGTTTTTGATGTCCCCAATAATGTTCAGCATGCTGCTAAAATATGTAAAAGTCCAAACAGTGAAGAGTTGTTTCACGTCTAGGTCAGTGAGCAGTGATTAATGTCTCAGCTCATTATTCATCAACTTTTTTTAAAAAATAAATTTCCAAATGATATTTTTTAATCTAAAAGAAGATGGTTCTAGTAAATAGTGTATAAATGAAAGTGGATATGATGTTGAATAGAAATATATATATAAATATATCTAAAAAAATATTTTATGTGTGATTGCTAAATGGACTGGAAGATCAGCTCGGCCTGGTGCCAACTCATCCGTCATGGACCAACTGCAGAATGCTACTGGTTTGGAACTCTGATTGGACAATGCACCTGTCCGTCAAGCTGTGGGGCTTGGCCACGCCCACAGGATCACATGGTGCTATTTCACAGACTCCAGGTGGATCTGAAAGTTATCAGATCACCATCATGAAAAGGACAAAAGTCCTGCAGATATTCCAGTCTGCAGGTTTCTCCTGAATGTTTCTAGCAAAAAGTCACAAGGTGGATGTTCATCCATGACAAACTGCGGATCCAGGCGACGGTGGTTCCGATTCTCGCAGGTCACAGAAGATCCTTCACTGAACAAAGTGTCCAAAAATATTCTGTCACATTGGACCTAATAATGTACAGTATCATGTTTACCTGAACTATGTATATTTTTGGACCAATTGACTCACCGTTGTAGTACAAAACTGGTATTGTAGATCTAATTGTTAAGAACAAGAAGGTAGTTGGACCGTCCTCATGGTCTGCAGGCTGCCAAGTGAACCATGAGTTGGTTGTAATGGAATCCTTAAAGTCAAAGCTTAAGTTGGGTCCAAAGAGACCCAGAATAGCAGCGAAAGACCTGTGGGTTCAATCAAACTAATTCTGAGTATGAAGCAAAGCGATGAACAACCCTTGGCCTTGACCCCGCTCTGAGAAATGAAGAATCTCTGGTCCTCAGTGAAAACTGCAGATTTGTCATGAAGGAACATCCACTGAGCTGTTGCTCTGAGCTCAACCACATTCCTGTTTGTTCTTCAGTACCTGACGACCTGCCCTGACCCGGTGAGTCCAGCTGCAGCCTGAAGCGGGACTCGTGGTCCGGGCCGGGTCTCAGGGTCTCATGGCGAGCCTCGCCTCCTAGACGCTCTGTGAGCTTCGTAATCTGGTGTTTCAAGTCCGACTGATTGTGTTAACAGACATTAAAGAGACATTCGGAGTCAAAGCCGTTGTTGTCATTTCTGAAAACGTTCTGGTTTTATTCACTTTAAGCAGATGAAATATTCTAAATGCTTCTCTGCTGTGCTGGAAAATCATTTCAAATATTGGATCAAAAGAAATTTTCAAAAGTGTTTCTTAAAATTAGTGTTGCTTTTATTGTGAGGTCCTCGGATCTCAAAACATAAAAACCTGTTTATTTCTGGAGAATATGGAGATGTTTTTATCCTGATAGAGAACATGTTCAACCCAAACCCAAAAAGCTCCACATTTAGTTACTCTTGAGTCACTGCTCAGTAAACTCAACTGCTTTATGTTCTGGTTCGGTTCCAGTCTGGCTGATGAAATCTGGGCTGCTCCTTTTCTTTGCCAACTTGTTTTCTGGGCGTTAATGATCCTCCTCACCTACAGGCTTTGGGCGGAACCGGACTCCTCCCCTCGCCAACGCAGCTCCCTCCACCCGCTGATACTTCCTGATGTACCTGAGCAGGTGAGGAGGAGGAAGAGGAGCAGAGCTTTTCTTCATCATCACTGCGACCATTTGCGGTATGAAAACACAGCAGAGGATCGACGTTCGGCTCCAACATCGGGTTTAAGCACGGACCTCCTTCCGAACAGCAGCAGGTACCGATCACCTGACATACGGGACAGGATCGCTAAGCTCCGCCCACCGACGTCAGCACGTGAGGTCTAGACCAGAACTCCCTTCAACAGTAACCGGAAACCACTGCTTGTGCGGTCCCCGGTTCGATTCCCGGTCCAGACCGTCTCCTTTCTCCAGCTACTGTTAAATCAACAAAACAAACAGGCTTCATGTAGTTGATATTCAGTTTTATTAAATATGTTGTAAATGAGCAACAAAAAAAAACAAAACACAAACACTTATTTTTAAAGCATTTATTTTAATTTGATTTTGACGAGTTAATTAAAGCATCCGGGGAAAAACTATAGAAGGTCAAATATAATTATCAGAGGCTCTAATTTGTAAAAGTGATGGAAAACAACTGACAGGTTTTACTTGTTGAACTGTAAAGTCTCAGGTCTCAGTCTGGGAAATGTTTCTGGAGTTTCTGACAGAAACGATTCTTGCTTTAGGATGACGGACTCTATGAAAACTCAGCTGGTGAGCGCCATCCATCTGCAGGAGGTGGAACTGCAAGAAAAACCTACAGGCAACTCGCAGGGCAGCAACAGCAATGGTGAGTTTGATGATCAGGTAAATGCTGACACATCTGGTTTTACCTGGACAGATAATTATTTAGAAAAATATAATTATTTATCTGAGACGAGAGAAATCTGAGGATGAGAGGCTAGAAATTTGGAGTACTGATGAAGTTTCCAGATATCTGATTAATTACTGATTTAAAGGTGGAACTAAAGATCCACCTGGAAGTCGCATCATATGCAAGGAGGAATTATCAAAAATGACCTTATCCTGCTGGAAGTAGACAGACAACCTGGCTGAAGGTTCAGCTGAAACTCAGTTGCTACTGTCAGATGGTCATTGGATCAAGTATTGTTTCTCCAACCTGTTCTGGTCCAGTTTTGGTGTCTGTGTGATTTGTATCTTTAGTTTCCTGTTAGCTGATAGAAAGTAGCACCTGGTGTGGTCTTCTGCTGTTGTAGCTCATCTGCTTCAAGGTTTGGTGTGTTGTGCATTCACAGATCCCATTCTGCATGCTTTGGTGGTAACCAGTGGCTATTTGAGTTATTGTTGCCTTTTTGTCACCTAAAACTAGTCAGAACTTCTAGTCCTTCAAAATAAAACTCCATTAATTGATGTCCTTTACACCCTCCTACTCCATTCTGATGCTCACTTTAAATTTCAGTCAGTTGTTTTCCACATGTCTAGATGTGTTGAGTTGCTGTCACATGACTGGCTAAGTTACTCTTTGTGTTAACTGGTCAGGTGTTCCTCAGAGAGAGCTGGTGAGGGAACATAGTATTTCCAACAAGATGACAGAAGGAGTCCATGACTTGCTCCAGCTGTGCGACAGATTCTCCAGATAAATCTAGTGGAGGTGGATGTCTGTTCTGTTCTGGAGGAATTTAATCTGACTGAATCTCTGGACTGTTTTCAGCTGCAGCAGATGAGAAGTTCACTGTGGAGCAAGCTGTGGAAACCATCGGCTTTGGACGCTTCCACGTCCTGCTGTTTGTCATCATGGGCAGTGCCAATGTGAGTCTGTCTTAGCCCCAGCAGAACTGCAGTGAAGCTGAGACATCTGCACCGTAATGCTGTGTTTCTGTGCAGATTGTGGAAGCCATGGAGATCATGCTGCTAGCTGTGGTTTCTCCAGAGATTCGATGCGAGTGGCGCTTGGAGGACTGGCAGGTCGCCCTTGTTTCCACGGTGAGTTTCTGTCATCCAAGCCAAACCACCCATACACTCAACTCTGTATCACAAATATAAAAGCTGATAAAACTTCAGCTGATAAAACTCAGCTGAACGTCACTCAAATGATCTGAAATGCTGTTGAAGATGAGCTGCAGTGCAGAGGTTATGGAGACATTAAAGCAGAATTTTGATAACATTTTATTAATCCTCATTAACTAAAGAAACTGTTGGAGAACTGGACTGGAAAAATCTCTGAATAGTTTGGGACTCAATATTTGAAAAGAAGTGGAATTTCTGTCTGAAGTGACTTTTCTGAGGAGAACAGAAAGGAGAACGCTCCAGAATCCATGACTACAGATCAGGATGATAGCAACATGTGATAGCAGTTGATTGATAATCTGAAAGTTTTGCTTTCAGACTTCTTAAAACCTAGAAACTTCGTGAATGCAGGATGATGATGATGACGACCTAATTTCTGGTTTATTTTTTCATTTTAGTTGTCCTCAGAATATTGTGTTAGGTTGCAGGTATGAGGTGAAGGTACTTCCTGACACCTTCCACCCACTCCAGATCCTCCTGAGGATCCCAAACTCCAGGCAGAGGTCCTCAAAGTAACACACATCCTTGTTGAAACGACAGATTTTTGTGATGGTAAAAATGAGACCATGATGATTTTTTTGAGGTTTCTCAACAATAATTTTAGATTGTACAATTGACTGCCAACTGTATCTATTCTAGAGAGAAAAATGTCTGGACCGCAGTAACCCGGTTGCTTCAAAGTTCAGAGATGTAAAGTAATAATTTGCCTTTTGATTCAGCTACCAGTTCTTTTTGGTAGAACTCTGGCATCATCTCACTTCTTCACCATTTAACAATCTTCCCAACCTGCCTTGTGAAAGCTCTCGCTCCATCAGATGGACCAGCTGCCTTCAAGAGAACCTGCAGGTTTCTGTCAGATTGAGTTCTGAATCCTGAATCGGCTGTTTCAGAACTTTTCTAATGTTCCTCCTAAGAAGTAATTCTGCTGTTCATCTGGACCCAGTGATATCTAGACCAGCTCCTGAGGTCCTCAACCTTCACAGTACCTTTAGGTTCCAGTTTGGTTCTGTCAGACCAGAACCCATTTTCCCAGACAGTTTTGGGCCGGACCACTACCTGTGCAAATGTGCAACTTCAGGAATGTCTTTCGCTAGAGACAGCTCTTAACATGGTCCTGCAGAACTTCCTGGACTCTTCTCCTGGCTAGGACCTTTGACCTTGGGGAACCTCTCTTTGAACTAAATGTGGAAAAGCCAAGCAGGAAATTTGTTCCAGGTCCATCAAATCCAGGAGAAGAGAAAACCGGAGAAGAATCTTCAACACAAGATTAGCTGAAATGTGGTGAATCAAAGATTGGCGTACACTGTGCAATGTTTGGCCGACTTTGAGCCGTTTTTCCATTTGTGTGACAAATTTTAGTGCAATTGTGTGTAATGAGACACGATTAACAGCTCACTCCCAGAAATTGCATGAAAATCCAACTTGTTATGATGGTTTGCACTGTTGAAGCTAATGTTGTGAATAATGATCAGGTATTGATAGGAATTACTGAGAGGAGGCCTGACTACCAACGTGGACATGTCTGCTGTTTCTGTAACATTTATCCAGAATGCTCTTTTTCCTGCTATGAAGCTGATCAAAGTCAGGCTGATGTCAGTCGGTTTATCTGGACGGAGAGCAGAAGATCTGCTCTGGCACAAACAACTCTCTCCAACTGGACAGTTTGTTCATCGAAGGCCACACTTGTTGTTGATTCACATTTTATGTTTTCAGGACTCCATAATAAGAGCGTCTTGCCTGCTAACATGTTCATTCATTCAGTGTCAATGTTGAAAACTAGTATTATTTAGGATGTATCCAAATAAACAGTTTATCATAACTGCTTCAAAAGCATTTGGACATAATTTAACAATCATATTCATTGTTTTTAGGACATCAGAATAAATAGAGTTCATTAATAAGGGATTATTTCAGCCTGCATTGTGAAGATTTGACTTTATGACATTCGGTTCCTTCAGACAGCAGTGACAACAATCCAGTAATTCAACACCATCAGTTTGTCAATGACTGAATGTGCTCTGGCTCTCTACAAGTACAGGACGTTTACCATTTATGCTGTCGATGACTGACTTACTCAATGTCTCCTTCAGATGGTGTTTGTCGGTTTCATGGTTTGTGGAGTTTTGGCCGGTTACATCGCTGACAGATATGGACGCTGGAAGGTAGGAAATGGCCGATTTCAGTTGCAGTGCCATTGGTTTTTTCTGTGTGCTTCTTCTTGGGTCTTTGTGTTTCATTTAGGTTGTGTTTGGAGGTTATGTGTGGAGCGCCTATTTCTCTCTGCTCACGTCGTTTGCTCCAACGTACGGCTGGTTTATCTTCCTGCGCAGCATGGTGGGCTGCGGCGTTGCAGGAGTGTCACAGGGGTCAGCTCACACAAAGCAGCAGTAGACTAAAAATCTTGCTCTCTGATTAGCTAAACGTGGTTTATTTGTTCTTTAGGTTTGTGTTGAAGACAGAGTTCATCCCTGCCAAGTATCGAGCCTACCTGCTGCCTCTAGGCACTGTGAGTTCTGCTCTCTCAACCTTTCTTTCTCAAAACAACAGAAGCACTGAAGCTCTCTGTGTTTCAGATCTTCTGGATGACCGGCTCCATGCTCATCATCCTCCTCGGCATGCTGGTGGTTCCCACTATGGGCTGGAGATGGATGATCCGGCTCTCCATCACACCAAGCATCATCCTCATCTTCCTCTTCAAGGTGGAGGTTCTGCTCCAGTTGTTTGTTTCTTTCATGTCTGTCCCAGTCAAAGCATGTGATGTTTCTGTTTGAACCCCCAGTTTATTCCTGAGTCGGCCCGTTACAACGTGTCAGCAGGGAAAGTTGATGCTGCCGTCAAAACCCTGCAGAGGATCGCCAGAATGAACCGAGCTTCCCTTCCTCCTGGACGGCTGGTGGAGCCCGCTCTGGTATTTTCTGCTTCCTGTCTTATCTTCCTAGAATTACACAGGAAATACCTTGACTGCTGTGAAGACTTGTAATCCTTGGTGTGACCTGATGGTGTCAGTGTTGCATCATTGCTCAAACAATGATGCAGTAGTTTTGTTCTGTCCATCTCTTCATCTTCTTCTGCATGGATGAGGTCCTGTTGTTGACTTAACACATTGTTAAGAAAAAGAATATTTAAATAAGTTAACTTTTAGAAAAAAGTCAGGCTCTCTCTCTCTCTTAAATCCGGGTCCTCTCGGAGAACGACGTGCTAGTCACAGAAGTACGACAATGCGTGATGACGTCACAGAAATTACTCAGTTTAATAAAAGAAGAAAACAGCATGTGAAATAACAACAAAACTG
>CAEFZY010012388.1:0-11426 GCA_903066815.1 Brachyrhaphis roseni
TTTGTCTGTCATAGTTGAGGTATATCTATGATGAAAATTACAGGCCTCTCTCATCTTTTTAAGTGGGAGAACTTGCACAATTGGTGACTGACTAAATACTTTTTTGCCCCACTGTACATAGACATGATGTTTAAGATGTGCTTTCAATAAATCTCACAATACTAAGGAACTAAGGTTCCCTGTGCTGCACATGGTGCCTTGCATGTCCCTGGTCTCTATAGCTGCAAAAAATACAACCGTTGTTGAAAGAAGACCAGAAGAGGTCCAGTGGGACAAACATGTGGAAGAAGGACCTCTGGTCAGACGAGATCAAAACTAAGCAAAAACAAACAGTGAACACAGAATTCCAACACGAAACATGCATGCAATGACAAAGATCAGAACTGCCTGGAAAATAAAAGGAGCCAAATTCCATGTAATTCTGGTAGGAATATGAACAACATCCATCTGCATCAGGGAGACAAACCCTGCACCTTGCAGCTATACTTGCCCTACAAACTAGAGCTGAATACTTCTGCACTCCACCCTTTGATGTATTTTGGAGCCACTCATCTTTATTACTTCACAAATATGCTTTTATCTACTTATAAAAAATCCCCTGAGATTCTAAAGTGGCAAAAGGTGAAAAGGTTCAACCTGTAGATTAAGCACTCCTGCAAAGTTCAGTCTGCGACTCGAAACTCGGGAATGTTCTCAACTATTTCACATCAAGGTCTATTAAAACACGTTTGAGGTTTTGTGTACGTGCAACATTTTTTTAAATAGGTTTCCTGTACTTATTCAGATTAGCTATCAATTCTGAGAACATGCTAAGCATATCAGAAGCAACAGGAACAAAAAGTGATTCAAACTAGTTTAACAGGCTAAATTTAAGTGAACGGAAAGGACTTAAAGCTGCAGAATTAAAAAAAAAAATGCCTCACTCTGCTCTGATTGGCTGTTGAATAGTGTAGGATGACAAGGAGAAATAAATGATACAAAGCACTTTTTTTTTTACCCCAAACTTTACTCAAAGAGTTTATGCTTACAAAGTTTTAAAGCAGCCTTATGGACAGAGATCTAAAGACGACAGCAGGACGAAGTTAAAACAAGCATCTGGCCACATTATCCTACAGAAAGGCCAGCTACTTTTACTTTCCTTATCACAATTCTAGCTTAAAGGAGGAATAAGGGGCTGAAAGTGGGAGTAAAAACTTCAGAGCACATAACTACAGAGCTTCAAAGTATCTGAAATTTAATACTCTACAGCTAGTTGAAATAAAAACACAAACACAAGGGGAAATAAAATCCAATTTTCAGGGTGGTTGTCAAGGATACACAGATGTTTCAAAGGTTAAAACTTCCTGAAAGAAACAATAAGTGCTTTGGCTTTAAGAAAATCTCTGGAAGAACAGGAAGTTGTCACCTTCCATTTCCTGCACAGGAACAAAAACAATAAAACAAAAAAAAGAAAACGTTCTAAAAATTTAAAACCCGTCAGCATAATAAATATAAATACATCTCAAGTTGTCTTTAGATTGGTGAAAAGCATGTGACAAAAATAGCTTTCTTCTCAATCTGGATGCATTTTACATAAATAAAGTAACACTATTATTTACAATATTTATAATAATCCACGGGACAAAAAAAAAAAAAAATCAGCTTGGCCCTTTAAAATGTAAGGCTTAGAGAACATGTCTAGACTTCCTTCTATCTTCACAGTAGCCTTCTATCTTCACAGTAGATGCACCGTAACAAGCTGTTATTTAACTACACACTTACTTGATCGGATCCTATTCAGTTCATTAAAATGATTCTACGATTCTAAAATTACAGTCTGAAAAACTTGATAAAAAAAAAGAAACATCTTCGGGATCTACAACTCTTTGGGGTCAAAGTAGGAACAGTTCATGACAAAAAGAAGAAAGCGTACATTTTAACTGCATTAGTTAAATAATTAAAAAAAATTCCTTTAGAAGTAAATATTGTTAAAATAAACGGAAAGTTGGAAATAAATAGCTGCAACCTGATCAGGAAAGCTTGATGAAGCGGTGATAGTAAAGAAAATCTAAACTTACTGTCCCGTTCAGTCCTAATGCTTACACTTCACTGATTAATGGCTTCTTCCTGAAGAACGGAGAACAGAGGTCTAACAGGATGTTTTAAAGCACGAGTCGTTTTAAGTCCCAGCCGTAGTTTAGAAATATGGAGGCTTCTGGAGGAAAGGAAAGAAAGCAAAAGAAAACAAAGAGAAAAGAAAACAGAAAATAGAAAAGCAAAGAAAGGAAGGGAACGGCAACCTACGAATTAGAAAATTAAAGAAATGAAGACTTTCACGTTTCCGCAGTGATTTATTTTGGTAAAACATGGCAGCAGTCACTCCATGATGGCTCGGTAGATAACGGGCTCTATGTAGTCCTCTCTGTATCGGGAGTTGATGACTCGCTGTCGTTTGGAGTTCTGTTTGACGTTGCTCTGTGTGAACAGCTCAAAGCGCATGTCCGACGCCACCGACTGGAGACAGAACAAAGAGGGTGAGGGGGGGGAGGGAGAGAGGCCGCCGCGGGTCACTGCAGGTCACTACTCATGCTCATTCATGACAGAACAGAAAGAAGAAACCCAGCCTACCATTCGAGACTTGACTCGTTTGGGCAAATCCTCTTCAGGCGTGTAAATGTCTTCTCTTTTCACCGTGAGTTGTGATCCATCTTCAAACTCCACCTGTAGGGGGGCGCACACACACACACACACACACCCACCCCCACACACATATTAAAAACTTGACACATATATGATGTGCAGGATAGTGTGAGGGATCAGCAGCAGCAGGTTTACCATGTACATGGGGACGGAGTGGGATGCTACAAACTTAGCTCCGTACAGAAGGCCGTCTGTCCATCGAACTTGGACAGGCTGACCTGCGGAGGGCGGGCCGAGCCGGACACAATCCCGGTTCTGGAAACACGCAGAGCAAAGTGTCAACTTTAACTCTGTGTGTGGACTTTTGAAGCTGCAGAAACTGTTACACACATTTCTATATGTGCAGAAGCAATACAGAGATGATAAACACTCTACACAGAGCTACATACTTCAGATCAGCTTTTCAATTCCACAACGTATAGTAATTGTACGTGTTCACAGTTAATGTTATTGATTTTATCAGCCTTTCTACAACACCAGATCAGAACGTGAGCGAATTTTGTCCCTTCGTGGTCGCTCATCTACCTGACAGCAGACAGGTAGATGAGCTGGGTTTTCAAAAAGTTTCACACAAAGAAACTTAAAAAAACAGACTGCAGAGCAGGTTCAGAAAACTATCAGACACGATTCAGGTCCACTTATGGAAGTGGCTCAAACCGGATATTTTGGGGTGAAAAGATTGGAAGTGGGCTGTTCAGACTGCAGTGAAACAGTGAATATGGGTTGCATTTGGATGAAAAAAATATATAATTTGGGTCGCATTCGCCTGCTGTGTGAACTTTGTCTCACTTTCTCTAATTTAGATTATTAGAAGTGCCAGCTAATGAAAACCCAAAATAATACTAAAAATATCAACAATAGTTATGTTCCATGCAGAAATATTAATGTTATGTCTTCCAGTCATGTTGAGATTTCAGTCACAGGGAGGCTGAGCTACAGAAAGCTGTTGTTAAGGAAGCTGGCTATATCCAAACATGTTAAAAGGAAGTGCAGAATAGATTGTGTAAAGCTGAAGTGTTACTGTGACAGACTGACCTCACATGACCCCGGAGAGCACATGTGTCAAACTCAGGGCCTGCAGGCCAAATCTGGCCCATCATAGCCATTTCTGTGGCCCTCCAGACCTCTGAGGGCCACAAACAGAAGTCCACGATAACAGTTGTGTACTTATCATTTTCAGTCAAATCGATTCAGTTTTTATTTTATATAAGGCCAAATTACATCAATGTGAAAAGATGTGAAATGTGATTTAATCTTAAATGCAAATCAAATGCAGAGAAAGATGTAGTATTTAACAGTTTAAAAATAGGTAGTTTTATCTATCTATTCTGCCAAGACCATTTCAGAACATTCATGATCTCAGAGTGATGTGACATGGAAATGTCATACAGAATCAATGGAGTCTTATCCAGAAGAAGATGAGACGCAAGAATGAAGAATGTAGAAGAGCTGAAAGTTTCCTGACCACCTCAGCAAAAACACAGGCTGATCAGTAAAACTAAGGACTGTCTCCTGGTCTGGATTGAAAATCCTACCTTTTTATTGTTATTATGCAATTATCAGACTATGTGGGGTTCAACTACGAATAAAATGCATCACTCAGTTGTAGGATTTTCTAGAGATGTTGTATTAATCAGCCCATTTGTGCTTTGCGTGTGTGTGTGTCCTGTTTTGTTTTTCTCTAAACAAATAAATAAAACGTGTATATATTGGTGGTCTTTTGAGTCGTTTTTCTTCCATACTGTTCTTAGTTGCTATTTACTTTATTCATATCAATAAGAAGAAAAAAGAACTGCAAATGATCAGATGATATTTCTGCTCTTTAAGTTGTAATTCTGTATTGCTGAGTGAAAAGATAAAGAATAAAAAAAACATCACAGCGAATGGAATCATGGGAATGGATAACTGTCATGGTTTATTTGTTGATTGAACTGCACCAGTACTGACCTCGATGTCCTCTGGGAAGAGGTTGTCACTGTACGAGCCGTCGTCAAACACCACCTCGTAGAAGGTGGCGGTGGTCAGCTCCACCACCTCACTGTAGTAGTAGCGGCAGTTCTTGTGTTTACAGATCACCTTTTGGCCCACTGATAGATTTCTCAGAGAGGCCTTGTTGCGCTACGGAACAGAAACTGAGAGTTACATCAACTAGAGCGGAAGGGAATCAAATAATGAGCCAGAGGTATGAAGGCGACGGTCCACTAATGGATTAGGACCAGACGTGGGACCAAGTCACTGTTTCGCAAGTCTCAACTCTTTGTCCTCAAGTCCGAGTCAAGTCTCAAGTAAAGACGGTCAAGTCAAGTCAAGTCTCAGGTCAAGACAGGCAAAAGTCGAGTCAAGTCTCAAGTCAGGAGCTTGGAATTTCAAGTCCTTTCAAGTTGTTTTTTTTTTTTTTTTTAAACAATGTTCCAATTATGCTAAATGTAAATAATAGACCATGTGTTCTTTTTCAAATCAAACACGCAACGCACTCATTGCAAATAAAGCAGAGTGGTTTTGAATTTGGATGTGATGGTAAAACAAATATCTGTCAGTCCAAGTGGGGTTAAATCTACAGCCAATTTCACATCTCAGTATTGATAAAAACATGTTGCATGAATCAAACTGGCCAGAATCACTGACCAAAACACTAAATAATGTGCTGCATTATCACCCAGAAACACTCAGAACTACCCCACAGCGTTACGTTCAGGATCCTTACAATTGTACAATTATTTACTTTTACAGCAATTTCTGAAGGATAGCAAAATTATTGGATTTTGACTTGTTTTTCTAGCAAAATTATACAACTTGGAAATGGATTCTGTGCAACGACCATCACGCCGCCATTTGAAGAGTTATAACCAGCAAAGTGAGTTTTACATCAACTAGAACGGATTAATCGGATTACTGATTACTCCTTGAAAAAGTAGCTTAGAGAAATTACTGATTACTTGATTTGGAAAGTAATTAAGTTACATTAAAAGTAACTTTTTTAGTTACTTTCAGCAGCTGCTGAAAACAACACTCTGCCACCTGTTAAAATTACATTGCTCTTTGCCAATGCTTAATTGCAAGTTACTTTATAATGGTAATATCAATAATGTGTCTCCATTTATAAGGTTGAACTGAAGGGGACATTGTTTAATGGTTACAACAGTACAAAAAAACTTTAGTAATTTGTGCATGTTTTTGTGTGTTCCAGTATTGTCTGGAAAACTATAAATAGGATTTTAGAACTCCTCACCTCCCACCCCATCGTACAGGTTGTGCATTACAGCCCTGCATTTGGTGTCACAGCGCAGCGCACAGCGCTCCTCCTGCGGCTCCACAACTCAGATGGCTGCACAGATTTGTGATACTTATTTTATATTAATAATTACAAAATGCGCATCTCCCTTCATTGTTTCTGTCGCTGCTGACACTGTCACGTAGAAACAGCGGTTACTCCCCAAGACGCGTAGAGGAAATAAAATTAAATTACAAAAGAAAATAGTAACACAAAGTGGTTTCGATAAGTAACTGTAGTCTGACTACTGGATTTGAAATTGCAACGCGTTAGATTACTCGTTACTGAAAAAAGTGGTCTGACTGACATCACTGATTATAACTGAAAAAACAGTAGACTTAATGCACTGACTGCATTAAACAATCTATTTATTGTCAATATAATTTCCCAACATACTGTAGATGTCTCCAATACACCCATACCTGTCAAATTTTGGATTTGAGAATATGGGAAATGTCTCTGTCCGGTGCTACTGTCAGAGGATGGGGTAAAACTAACTTAAGAGCAGTGGGGGGAGGAGGGGATATTTATGGGAAAATACTAATGAGAGCAGGGTGAGAAAGGAGAGTAAAAAACCGTAGTTTCGCTTATGAATACACCATCCATCCTGTTGTGAAGTAAAAATTTTTATTATTTCTTTTAACAATTTCTTTTAATTCTTTTACTCATTTAACCACATTAGTATTGTTCAATCTGTTAAGAGTATGTAGGCCAGAGAGTCTCTGCAGAGCCAGTTAGATAGGTCTCCTGTTGACCTCTCTCTGCAGCAGTTGCAGCAGGCCGTTAGCGACTAATGCTTCACCACAAGTACCACAGCAAGACCCCAGAGTTTGTTAACAGATAAGGACAGATAGTTTAGATAATTATGGTGTGATGGAATAAGCCCTAAGGTTTAACAAGTTTCTCTATTGAATGTCACAAGCTGAGAGTATGTGTTGGGTATTCTGGTCTGACAATGTTATGCAAAATTGTTCAATTAGCAAACCTGATTCTTGGAAACTCACATATTTTGAACAAGAAAATGTTCATTATCTAAGGAATTAACTGATCCTCCAGTGAAAACGAGGTTGCACCCTGTCCACCCTGTGGTTACGTGACTGTGCATTAAACCTGTTCAACTGGAACTGGCTCTGAGCCAGGGAGTGACCACATTGTGTGAAGAGTCCTATATTGTGAGGGCTTTCAGCTTCAAGTCAGAACTCATTGCAAGTACAGCTGCTGTGCTGTGGCTGCTGTGTTTTCTCCGTTTGCAAACGAAATAAAGATTTTGCTCTTTGCCATTTGCCAGAGTCTCAGCCTGATAAGTTACCACACAGATTTTTTTGTCCGTCCTATGATGGAACTGGACCCGGTTCATCATTATGATGGGACAGAGAGAAACTCTTCTCCCTGAGTTCAGGTCCAGAACCTGCTTTCTGGTCCGGAGCACCGCTCACTATCTACCGGCTTCCTGAGCTAACACGGTGCACATTAATGTGAATACGTTTGAAGCACCAAATATATACAGCATGACTAAACATAGCATACAAGTGAAAGATAAGCGGTATCATCAAGATAACCCAGAGTTGCTAACACGATGTTAGCTAGTCAGTTGTCTCATAGTAAAAGAAAAGAACCGCTCACCGTTCTTTGTGCAACTTCAAATGTCGAACAGTTGGAAGTTGTTGTATCTCCATGTGAGATCCTGGTCTTGCAGGTTTTGCATGATTCACTCCGTTTTTAGTTGGATATTTCATGATTGATGTACCCAAAAGAAATGCAGGAGCATATCTGCTTTGAGCATTTTTTAGTCTCTCATTTTTTTCCCCGTTATCTTAAAATCCTGTAAATTTGATTGGCTGTGCTGCAGCTTACGCACTATACATACGGAGTGTAGAAAAACAGAGGGACGGTCTGCGCTTGTTAATACAGAATGAGTGAAATGAATGAATTAATGGGGCCACTTTATAAATAATGTGTTTTAAATTTTAAGACTTTGAGTAAAATATCAAGTCTTTTCAAGTAAACAGCTTCAAGTCAAGTCCCAAGTCAATGGTGTGAAAGTCAAAGTCAAGTCCGAGTAGATGCATTTTTTCCTAGTCAAGTCTCAAGTCTTGATTTTAATGATTCCAGTCTGTCTCGAGTCCAAGTCATGTGACTCGAGTCCCCACCTTTGACCTTTGATTAGGACTTGGGAGATAAATGCTTCACGTTTCTCTGCTTCTAGACAGATCCAGCTTGAGTAACGAACAGGTTCTAGAACGTGCCCACAAATAGCTTCATGGAGCATCACTACAGCACTATGAGGCTGGCTGACATAACATGACACCAAGGCAACATGGCTCCTGTCTGTGTGACAGCGATCTGAAGAAGCTTCTGACTGAAGAAACGTTTGCTCTACAACAGTCTCATGAAGAGGATGCTCAGGATTGTTTATGTTTTTCACTTTATGAGGATTTTTTTTTTTTCTGATAATCTCCACAGTACAGCCTTCTTTACTATTCTTATTTAGCAAGTTAATTAAAATGGGAAAATTTGAATAAAACGTCAAATTCAGTCTCCATTTCTTTGTACCAGTGAGATTTAACACTCTGCTTTTCTACAGTCTAGGTAAGTAAGCTCAGTGCAGAGCGAGTTGTTGTTAAAAAAGGCTTTGGCTCAGTCCACCTTTCTCTATGCTTACTATAGATGAAAGAGAAACATTTATGCTCCAAACTGGAATATTTAAGAGTTTGGCTTAATTTTGGTTTAGTTGTGTAATTCAATTTTAATATGTAAATATTTTGCATGTGTTCATGTTTAAAATAAATCAAAGCGCTGCGTGTGTTTTTTGTTAAACCGATAGGACTGAACTGAATGTTTTAGGTACTGACATGTATCCAGGTCAGTAGTCCTGCTGACAGCAGAAAAATGCTTAGACAGGAAATACTGAAAGGGAGATCAATCTAAAAGGAGATCAGATTTATTCTTTAAATCAGGAACAGCACATATTGGTGAAAAAATATAAAATATTTGTAAATACACCAGACCAGCTGAACTTATCGCTCAGAGGTAAAAGAACCTTTATGCACACAAACATAACACTGTGTTTTTGCCATTGACAGGAATTTAAATATAGTTTATTTCTGTACTAGTGTCATCTTGTTTTTTGTTGTGTTTTTCAGTATGGTGTATTTTTTTTTTCTTTTCTCTGACATGCTTATGAAAAAGTTAAAAAACACCAAAAATAAACAAACTTATGTAATATTATGTAATATAATCGTTGCCTAAAGTTGACCTCTAACCGTCAGCCCAGCTGTGGCCCTGCTAGGTTACCTCAGGTATGAT
This sequence comes from Brachyrhaphis roseni, assembly GCA_903066815.1. Taxonomy (NCBI): domain Eukaryota; kingdom Metazoa; phylum Chordata; class Actinopteri; order Cyprinodontiformes; family Poeciliidae; genus Brachyrhaphis; species Brachyrhaphis roseni. The sequence continues at coordinate 9,257 of CAEFZY010012388.1, forward strand.
GGGCGCTCTGTGCCGGTGGCAGGTGATGAAGACGACGAACGGCCAGTCGTCTGGGTGCATGAGGATGCCAGCTGCCTGAGCACAGGAGGGATGAAACGCTGTGGAGCAGCGGCCGTGGGAGCACTGGACGCAGCAGCCCTTCACCTCCCTCTTCATCCGCTTCCTGCAGCACGCACACTTCTGCTCACACAAGCCAGGAGGAGCACAGAGAGCAGTCAGAAAACGGGAAAAACAGAATGACTTTGCAAGGGAAAAAGGACAAGGGGAGAATGTCCATTATCAAGGGCAGCAGAGAGACTGGGACACATGCTGGAGCCAAGATATGTAGAAAGGGAAATTACATCAATTTCCCTTTGATACTTTAGTGTCATCATGACATCATGGGGCTTTTCTCATTTCATTTCATTCATGTGACCTACATCAATGAACAAAAATAGCATCAATGAAGCTATTGTGTTTACCAACTTGTGGCATGACCAACACTCTCACAACATGGCATAATGCAAACAGAATGTCACCAAGCCTGAAAGGGGAAGCCCTGCTGGTCAACTCTGCACAAAGTGAAAATTGCAACATCATGTTAAGTACCAAACTTTCACCTATATAGGTTTTTATCAGAAATGGCTCCAACCACAAATATTGTAATACTAACAATGAAACTAGCTTCTGAGCTGGCAGTGAGATAAGGGGCGGTTGAACTATTTATTTGAAATCTACGTCAAAATTGATGATAAATCAGTTTTATTTTCTGTTTTTGAAGACTTAATTTTTGAAAAATCAAGTTTTTTTTTCACCAATGTTTTCCCAGTACATAGTGATGTCAGTCCACCCAATAACTGTTATTAATTCTTCAAGTAGTTCAATGTCTCATATCTGTGCTTCTATTTTGAAGCGCTTCCTTTTATTTTGAAGGAGGTTTGTTCTGTTTATTTTCTTCTTCTTGACGGTCGTCAGCTGATCTGTTTTCTGTTTACTGTTGAGACTGGCGCAGTCATTGATGATGTGAGTAGTGGTATTAGTCATGTGACATGAATAGGTGGATGCTAATTATCACTACTGACAGAGTTGTTTAGCTGCTGGTATATTTCTATAGTTTGTTAATGTCTGTTTTATTCTTAATGTGGTTGATTTTTATTAAAACTATCTAGCATTTAACCGTTAGTTTTTGAGCTTTGACCAGTTAGAGCTAGATTGATTCCAAGTTTAGCATCATTTAAATTTAATCAGCTCTTATCACAGAGGGAATTAATGCTGATGTTTTTACTTGCTTGTGAATTGTTATATTTCCATTTTTTTGCAATAGTAATTTTGAACCGTTATTTATTATTTCTGTATTTTCAGAAACTGCTTCAATTTATTTGCACCGCTGACATAATTTTTCAGTAAACCTATTTAAACACCTGATGACCAGCGTGCTTTCTGACCGAAGCCCTGTAGTGGTCAGTCAACAAAATCCAACAACAGAGGTCAAAATCCTCAACAAACTGCCATCTTGTTTGACCAGTGTATTTTACTTATTTTGACTTTACCAGCTTTGTCAACTCACAAAAGGAATGATTGAAATAACAGCCAGTTTTTAAGTTATTTTTAAGGTATTTTCTGTCATTTGTTATTTTTTAAGGAAAAAAAATTATTTATGTTGGAAATTAAATTTCCAATTATTTTTATGAATTAGAAATTTCCTTTAAATTTAATTTTTAAATCACACCACCCTGCTTTAATCAGAGGGTAAAAAAGTTCTGAAAGTGACATTTTTAAGTATTAAATGAGGAATTTAGAAATCTAAATCTTAATTAGCTTAATTAAAAACTCAAGACACAAGTTGTCATCTCAATATAAATAAATGTAAAAGTCCTTTATTTCTTATTCTAATATCTAATTGATGAAAATATAAATATCTGATTAAGTCTGGAAACTATTTTTCCCCCCACGTTAATTTCTGCTTAATTTCAGATTTTCCAAATTAATTGAATCAACCTCCACATTTTCAGGATTGTGTAGGAGGCCTGAGAGTATCAAATCAAATCAAATCAAATTTTATTTGTATAGCACATTTCAGCAGCAAGGCATTTCAAAGTGCTTTACATCATATAAAAACAGAAACATAATGCAACATAGAGTCAACAGTAAAAACAATAAAAACAACAATAAAAATACAGCATTTAGTCAA
>CAEFZY010012397.1:0-20087 GCA_903066815.1 Brachyrhaphis roseni
ATATATATATATATATATATATATATATATATAAATCTTTTTTATATGATTAAAAATGAACAACGCAAAACTCTGTGAGGACAAGATGAGCAAAACCACATAAAGACATCCACTCAAAAGTGTACATCCCTTTAAAATGAGACATACTATGTTATTATGGATGGATTGACGGACGGATGGATGGATTCTGTAAATCCTGAGTAAATATTCAGCTTATTAGAAGAAAAAAAGGCAATAAATGTGTTGCATTAATATTATGCAAGTCTCTTAAATTAATCAAAAATTTTGAAGCACCTTCAGATTGAGGTGCTTCAGCATTCCATCTTAATGAGTTCACATTTGTCATCTGATTAATCTGAAATAAAGTTTGACCATCCCTACAGGCATTTATGCATTTGAATCCTTTATCAAATATAAGTGTTTGCAGAGAGGTCATAAAGAGTCAGGAGGATTGCATTGTACATAGATATCAGTTAGAAGAAGAATGTAAAATGCACAGTGAAGATAGTCAATGGTACTTTTAGACCATGTCTTCTACATGTAAAAGCAATCTACTGTATTTAACCTCATGTCAAGACAGCTGGAGGCATCTTCTTCCAAAAAGCATTTGTGATGGTTAAAATCTCCTCAAACATTTGGAAGATTGTGTTGTGGTCCGATGGAACCAAGCTGGAAATACAAATATACCACACCCGCAGTAAAACATGGCGGCACCGTCATACTCTGAGTTTACTTTTATTTTTATATATGGAACTAGACTTTTTGTCACCCAAATCCTTTAGGTGTGCACTTAAAAGCTGGAGAAGACTTTTATTTTTCAGCATGACTAAGTGTAAGAATAGACCCAAATGAACAAAACAGCAACTTCATGAGAGGAAAATTAAAGTTTTAGCAGGAGTTCAGAGCTAAATCTCAGAGAAAATCTGAAGGTCATCTGAAGATGGCTGTAAATAGGAGTGCTCCTTGCAGCAGAACTTACAGAAATAGGTGTTTCTGCAAGTGCTGAGTAAAAACACTTTTTACATTTTCATTTACAATAAAATAAAAAAAAAAACGATGCATCATTTTCTTTCCACATCATAATCATGTTCTGCTTTGTGATGTTTTTCCACATGAAAATCCAGTAAAAGGTGATTTTCAGAAAAAAAAAAACACAATGTCCTTGTTGCCCCACAGCAGCATGCTAGTTGTAGCTACATGTGCTCATTCATCAGCATGCTACACCTCAGACCTTCGCCCCAGAGTAAAGTACCTGCCATACACAGTTCGACTTAACTTTGCACAAAATGTCTTTACACGTCTACCTTTTATGTCAAAAAGGATAAAGGTCATCGAAAACGTCTTTGAAAAGATGCAGTTAGAGTGGGACCTGACTGACTTGCTGCAGGACGTGGGAGGGAAGGTAGAGAAGAGGAAGAAGAATTATAACAGGAGAGGGAGGCAGCTTTCCACCACCAGGCATGGCGAGGGGCCGGTGTTAGAAGATCCTCACTGTGGGAGCTTGTACACACACAAATCCACACCTCTGAGGGATTCCTACCTGTGACTCGGGTCAGTGGGAGTCTGGCGAGTGGGAGGCGGTAATCAGTAACAGCGTTATATGGTCATGTTGATCATTAACGTGGCCTCTAGACACGGTGCCCCGAGCACCTGCAGACCCTTTTACAGGGACCATCCTCGGACAGAGCAAACAGTCTGGAGGCTCGTTGGGCACATCGTCTCACCTGGCATGCCAGCAGACATTCGGTGAAGCAAACCCTTCAAACCCTGTAAGACCCTTTTGTCTTTGCTTCCTGCTATCCTTCCAGGGTCAGAGGCGCGGGGAGTATGCGCTATCTGCCTGCTGACTCCCCCAGATGGCCTTCTGGCTTCACACACATAGGAACCTTTGTCAAAACTCCTGAGGCTGGCTTCAAAATTAACCCCTGCTGCCTCTGTGAATCTCTGTCGGTTTAGAGACACGCATGCAAACATGTGCATATAATTCATGCAAAAACTCACACACAAACACAAGCCTCCCTCTCGGCTTGATAAATGCAGGTCAGAATAACCTCATGGTGACCTCTTTCAGCAGCTGCTCAGTCTAAACACGAGGACCAACACTTCTTACAAAATGTAAAAATCCCTTTAAAAACCCTCCAAAGACTTCAGCTAAAATACCTCCTCTATTTCAGTATTTCCTAAATCTCTATGAGCTTGATGCACATACAAAGGGTAGTGACATCAAGTGAGCATTAATACCTCTCCATCCATGCAGATAGAGGTGTGTGTGCAGTGCAAACAGACCCTTGTACTAAGGAGGCAAAGCTAGAGCACTCTGCAAAAAAAAAAAAAAAAAAAAAAAAATCAGTGCTTGTGTCTATTTCTCTTGCTAAATTGTCTTTTGATAAGGGAATATCTGGAGATAAGTGTTGTGTCCTATCTGGAAACCGGAAGCAAGCTCGATAAATCTCCCCTGTAATCTAATGGGAGTTATGGGCAGTAGCTGCGATCAGAGGGGGAATCCACCACGCAGCATCAGGCTGAAGACTGATTAAAGACAAGTGGAGGGCAGCCAACACAGTGAAGCTTGTTAAAAACGAAGAAATGATAACATCTTTACGTTAAACAAATTACTATCGCTACTCATTCAGGATTACTTTGAATTTGTTGACACACTGAAGTCATACTGATAGCCTTTGTCAGTTGCCTAGTGACAGTACACCTCCGTCGCAGCTCTTTGGGCAAAAACGCAGCGTATGCAAGCAAAATGGTGACATCACTGATGGAAAAAAAAAAAGCTAAGAACTGATTTATGATCATCACTTATGCATGCAGATGTGTAATGGGAAAACACCAAGGTTTAAAAGTGTTCATAAACTGAAAGTTTTTCACATTTAGTCACGTTGCAAAAAAACTTCAATACCTTTAATTGAGATTTTATGTGAGAGACCAACAAAAAATAGAGCAGAATTGTGAATTGGAAGGAAAGCAAAATCAATTTCCTCAGTCTGGGCACAAATTTCTGGATTAGATTAAGGTCTCGACTTTGACTAGGCCATTTTAACACATTAAAATGTGTTTTGCAGTTTCTGACAGGTTTTCTTCCAGCACTGCCCTGTATTTAGCTCCATCCATGATCTCGTCAACTCTGACCTACTTTCTTTTCTTAAGAAAAGCGTCCCACAGCATTGTGCTGCCACTGTCCTCTTGCACCATACATTACTTTTCAGTCACAGTCAGCATTATGCATGTAGACCAGAAAGCCTTTGACCAGAGCATCTTCTTCCACATGTTTGCTATGTCCCCTACATTGATGGCAGGAAAATAAAAAGTGTTCCCTCACTGCAACATTTTACTAGGTATGTTTGTCTAGGTTTTAGTGCAAATATATTAGTGCACTTGACACGAGACAAAACTGACTTACAATTATCTTTTCAGCAAAATATCAGAGCTTCTTTTAAGGCAATAATTCTTGAATATTAAAAAATGTCTTGTTTTGTAGGTTTGAACTGTGCCAAACCTTTTGCTCAAAAATCCACCACATGGATTGAAAAGTGCTCCATGAGACGTTTAAAGTTTAGGATACAGTTTTGACAAACTAATCTTGTTTCTATATTTTACTGTTTATTTAGAAATGTTTAAATATTAGATATATACTGCTTATAGAAAGTAAAAGTCACTGTATTCCGCCTTCATTTCTATTTCCCATCAGGTCCTAAGTGTCTGTGGAGGTAGAATGGCCTCAGCTCACATTCGTAGTCTTGTTTGTGGTTTCTTTCGGCTATCGTAACAAATTATTCACACTGACAACCATTTTCTGAGAAAACCATTTTTGTGTTTTTTCTGTAATTCTCATGAAATTTCACGCCAATATTATATGAAACTTAATTTGCCGTAACTTGGCTCATATAATACCTCAGAGCTGGTTCGTTGTGACGTCCACACTGACAGACTGGTGGGCTTTTGTGAGAAAACGTTGACAGCTGCTATTGCATTTCTGAGGTATGATGCAAAATAATGTACTAGATCCCAACATCTGTTTATTGTACCCATATGGTTGTCTTTTACTTGCAAATTTTATTTAGTTTTTTTGCTCTCTCATATGTTACAGTGTGAACCTGCAGGCCATTCTGGGCTGTATGTGTTTCTCATCCCTGCACTGTCCTCCAGATCTTCTGCTGTGACAAAAATCTGAGTCTTTGAGCTGAAGGCGAACATTCACCTCCTCCTTCCCCCATGGTGACCTATGCTCCCAGGGGTTGGTGTTAAGTAAACTTTGTCAGCCATGCAACGATCTCCAGCAAAGAACTGTCTCCTTGCTCATCAGGAGACCCTCTCCATAACACCCCCCAACCCTCCACCTCTCCGCTTTGACATTCCTCCCTGACCAAACTTGTGCTCATCTCTGCTGCCCCCTTCTTTCCCTCCCTCGCACCCCATCAGGCCCGTCATCCGTCCGTCAGTCCGTCCATCGCCTCGTGGGTCCTGCTCTGCATCCTGGCAGCCCGCTTGGCCGACTGCTGTCTCCTCCTCTGGAGACAGCCTATCAGGGGCCTCACGTCATCCGTCTCCAGGACCTGACTGACGGGTCGACCTCAGAGATTACCAGCTACTATCAGGGAATGTCTGCCCTCCCTAAGTGGATGCTCCTTTCTCTCCCCACAGCACTGGTTTGGGAACTGTATCCTACTTTATGCCAAAAGGACCTCCTCTGTGGCATTTTATCTGTCTGGGAGCTTCTCTGTTGATTTCCTACAAGGTCTGCAAGGACAAAGTGCCGCACAGCGACGGTGATCAACTATCTTGTCCAGCATAGGCACGCTGGTCTTTGCTGTAAACATCAGGCTAGTTTCAGCTGTCCATTTCAGCAACAGAAGAAAAAAAAAAAGGATTATTCTGCTGTCAAGGTCCAGATGGTCTTTTCCCAGGCTGCATGTTGAGACCTTCAGTGCTGCTAATATTTACTGAGGGAATTTTCTGGGGGAAAAAAAAAAATCATCCAGTGCAGTTTTAAAATATTCCAAGAAAACATCTTTTAATGATTGAGACACATGGCAAAAACAAATAATTGACAACAATGAAAATGCCTTTCGCATTTAGACAACTGCATCATCAACTTTCTATATATTAGATTAATATGGGACATTTTATCTGTTTCTTATGAAGCTATGGAAAGATTTATTGTGCCTTGCTGTAGGTCACGTTGCAACTACAAAGTTATTATTTGAAATTTAATGTTATAAACCAACACAAAATAGTGCATAGTTCTGAAATAAAAAAATTCATGGTGTAGAAATAATAATTTGAAAAGTGTGGCAGTCACTTTCACTCAGACTTCTCTTTATTCTGATAAGTCAGAAGTAACCTGTTGTAAAGTGACACTGAGTGACCTAAAAAGTATTATTATTATTATTATTAATTAATAAACACAAATCTTCTGTTAGTTAGACCTGATAAAAACCCACTGAGATCAAAAATCAAACATTTCACAGAGTGCTGTTCAATCCATCATCCGAAAATAGAAATAATTTTGCACAAGTGCAAACCTTCAAAGACATGAGGATCCATGTTACCTCTGAGTAACTCTGGAGGAGCTGCAGAAAATTACAGCTCAGAAGAAAAAAAGTCTATTGACAGGACGGACAAAAAACTTTATGGAAGAGTGATAAAAAGGGAAAAAAAAGTCAAGATGAAGTCAGTTTGCCAAAAGCCATATAAAGGACACAGCAAACGTGTGAGACAGTTTTGTGGTCAGATGTGACCAATGCTCAACTTTTTGGCTTACATGCAAAACACAATTTTTTGGAAAAAAAACAAACTAACTGGTGTGCTGTGGTGGCACAGGGGTTAAGAACAACCCACATATGGAGGCCTCAGTCCTTGACGCGGCATTTGCAGGTTTGATTCCCGGCCTGCGACCTTCACCGCATGTCTTCCCCCTCTCTCATTACCCACCTTCCTGTCAATTAGCTATCAAATAAGGGCCTCAAGAGCCAAAAAAAAAATCTAAAAAAAAAATAAATAACAATGAATAAAACCCAATGTGAAACATGGTGGTGGAGGCATCATGATGTGGGGATGCATCCAAACTGAAATGGAAACATGGGCAAAAATATCTCTTTCTGGCGTTATCTGTTCAGTGCTGGTAACGCCACCTCATCCTCCAAAAACATGGAGTTGAGTAACTGTAGTCACCTTCTGCAACAGACTCAAGAGGGATAATTACAAATGCATGCCACACTTTTCAGATTGTATTGGCAAAATATTCTGAAAATCATACTTCCACTTGATCATCAGCTTTGCTTTTGTCTATCACAGGACATATGAATAAAATATATTGAAGTTTGTGATCAGAATTTTGATTTGTGAAAGTCAGCTGAATAACAATGAATAAAACTAATAATGCCTTTAATTTTACATATTTATTTAACAACTTCCCTCCAGAGACTCCCCTATAAAAGCATCACGTTATTTCAACATATCCCTTTAACCTTCAAACTGCTAACTGATCAGGACTCATACTGTTCCTCTTTATGCTGACTCCACCAGAGAACTGACGTTTAAAAAGCAAACCCTTTCCCTCCAGCCCCCCCAACCGCTTGCCAGGTGGTGTGAAGCGAGCTTACTCTCAAGCCCTCGTCACCACTCTCAGTCTGGAACATGGAGCCCTGAGTTATTTGTGTATCATGTATTGATTTGGAGGTACAAGCCCAGGCTGTAAAGCAAAGATAAAGAAGTTAGGCATTAACTTTTCTTTTTTTTTTTCTGGGGGCTGGAGGGTCAATCCAAGTCTGTTTCACAGAGTTGGAACCCACCTAGTAGAGGGGGAAAAAAAACCTCATGGACTCTGGATTATTGATTTTTCTCTCAGAACAGAAAAAGGTATGTGCAGTCAGTATTTCCCTGTGAGCTCAGATAGAGCCGCTGCATTCCTGTCTACTCCCTCCAAGGTTACTGCCCGCTCTCGGCTCGGCTCAGCAGGACCTGGCAGCACCTGCCAGACACACACTGTAGTGTTTGCTGCCTCTGTAGGAACCCCTTGTTTTTTTTTTTCCAGTAATGGGAAAGAAAAACACTCATAAAAACATCACACTGGGGAATTCAGCAAAAAAAACCTCCAGCTTCTTCTTTGGTTTCTACCCAAGATCACACGGACAACAAAATGTTGAGCCCTCACCACACAGACAGGCGGCTGCGAATACTGATAAGAAATCCTCATCTGGGACCAGGCAGGGGGACGGAGTCATCAACACCACCGCGTTTGCTTAGCCAGGAGCTGAATGTGATGAGGTTTGCACGTGCTGATTAAGTACGGCTTCGCCATTGTTCAGCAAGCTTGTAGTGGTGTGAAACTAATCGCATCTAAGGAGGGCCTCAGTGTGACAACTGCTTCATTATTTGAAGAGTGTACTCATTACTTTCGTAAACTGATAGTGGCTTATTTTGATTTTATTGAAAATAATCTACCTGTTAGTTTGTTGTCCGTTAGTTTGGTGTAACGGTGCCTTTCAAAAGCACTCACAGCATTTAAACTTTGACATATTTTTATCAAATTATAACCACAAACAAAATGTGCACAAAGTGTGCACAAAGTGTACTTTAGTGGGATTCTATGAACCAGACCCAACACAAAGTAGAGCAAAATTGTAAAGTTGAAAACTGTTACAAGGTTTTCCATTTTTTTTTCTTCTTACAAAGAAAAATCTGAAAAGTGAGGCAGACATATGTTTTTATATCCTGCGAGTTAATACTTTGACCATTCTGCAGTGACTCGTAGCTAAGGACATCTAGACACTGAAAGGTTTGTCCATTCTTCTTTTCAAAAAAGCTCAGCCTCAGTCAGAGCAGATTAAAGCGTGGATGTTGTCCCAATGATTCTCAATAGGATTTAGTGGTTTGGTCTTTGACTAGATCACTCTAAGACATTAAAGTGCGTTGGTTTAGCTCTTGCTTTATGTTCCAGGTTGTCGTACTTTCCCTTCAGTAATGAATATTTTCCATTAAGTTTTCTTCCTGACCGTCTTTCCTGTTCCTACTGAAGAGAAGCCTGCCCACAGCATGACACTGTCCCTGCCATGTTTAGGAATAATGTGCAGGTCAGTCAAAAAGCTCCTGTTTTGGTTTAGTTTTACTAGAGCACCTTCTTACACATTTCTGAGGGCTTTCATTCAACAGGGACTGACTTCTTCCCACTCTGTCAGCAAACACCAGGTTTGTGAAGTTCATGACTTAAAGCTTCACAAGAACAGAAAAATTGTCATAAAATGGCTTCAATTTTTTTTTCTTGCAGCTTGTTCTTGACGCACCATCTTGGCAGGAAGGTTTTCTCATATTGTGTCCAACAACTATTATATAACAAATGCCGCATGCTCCCCCACCTGGGCTATGGATCACTTCAGCTCCTCCAGAGTTAATATGAAACTCTTGGCTGCTTCTCTGATTAACACCCTTCTTGCCTGACCTGTCAGTTTCGGTGGCCAGAAGGTTAAGACACACACTTTTTCATTTTCAGAAGATGAAATCCAAGTAAAATCTTAAAATCCTTGGATATTGTTTTATAACCTAACTCTGGTTTACACGTCCCAACAACTTTAATCCTGATCTATCTGCTGTGATCTCTGGCCTTCATGTTGCTGTCCACGTTCTCTATCAAACCTCTGAGGTCTTCACAGAATAGCTGGATGTACATTTGGATTAATTTCCACACAGACTCTACTAACCAATAGGTTGTCTTCTGAAGACAATTTGTTGCATTTTGATTTTATTTAGGGGCAAAAGAAGCTGAATACGTATCTTGAAAACCAGAATCCCTGTTGCTACTTTTTGCTTATTTGTCACATGACATCCCAATATAATACATAGAAGTTTGTAGTTGTGAAATGACGAAATGGATAAAGTTCAGGGAGTGTGAATTTCTGCACTGTAATTATTATCAAGCCATTAGGTTGCAGAATTTCTAACCTCATCAGAAATTTTCTCCAGTCTCAGCATCAAACGAGTTTTACTGTTCAGGCAAAGGTTACAGCAACACGGTTTTATAGAATTATTAAGTAAGCAATTATGATAACCCACTGTTTTAAAGATAATCGAGTGATAAGGTTCTGCCAGACTCACACTGTAGTTTGCCCTTTAAAGCTGCTCATCCTGAGGGGAAAATCAATGCTTTTCAACCCGAGCCTGCTGTGTTTGGAAAACCTGCCCAGTTCCTAACTTGCTGAAATGTTTCCACTGCTTTCGGAAAACGGGAATGATTTAAATTTCAAATTACATCTGCAGGTTTGCACATTGTAATGACTCTGCTTGTTAGTGGCATTTTATCAAAGCTCATAAACCTTGAATGACTATATATTGATAAAGACTGTTTAAAGTGTCATCGGAATGATAACATTTGCACTGTAAATGTGGCTCCAGCCTCCAATCGAGCTCGGATGATAAGGAGGGCACATGTTGGTGTGCGACTAAAAGTACAAAATCCGCTGAATATTTAGTGGGGGCAATTAGGAAAAATAACAATAATGTGTGGCGCAATTCCTAAAGTTAATTTGATTCATTTAAATCTGAATTAAATTAGTTGATCTCAATGTCAACTGATGGTCACATTGCAGAAAGTAATGCAAGCAAAGCATTTATGATGGAGTCAGATTCCCCTCAAACAGTGGACAGCAGATAATGAAGTGGCCTAATGTACGACTTCCTGAATCCACAGGTTTCCTACTTTGGCTTAGCATGGTTTCATGATAATTTAACACAGAATAGATAAAAAAAAAAAGATATGATTTTACACGAATGGATTTAAACTTCTTATTACAACCTTTGCATCTGTGGTGTGTGTCAGGAGTTTGCTGGTGTGTTTTCACCCTGTTTTTCTCTCTGCATGCATAAATAACAATAAGCTGAGTGGTTTGACACTTTGCCCAGATCAATATCAATAAAGCAATCAGCGTGTCAGGGTCCTACAGGTTTCAAACAGGGATCTCTGGGAGAGGATTAGTGAGTTTATGACTTTACACGGCGAGGTGCGGCTGTTGATCGCAAGTAAACTCTCAGATGGAAAAAAAAAAACATCCATATTAGATTCAATATCATTGGTGATGACTGAACTGTGACAAGACACTGATAAACACACACAATCACATAATCTCAGTAGGTAAACACCCACTCCTGTTAGTATGACTAAAATTAACATTTAGTTTCCAGAGAAATGGTCTCAGAAGTGAGGCCGTAGCTCAAGACCCCTCCCTTCTTTTCTGGTACTCGAAGAGTTTGTCCAGACAGGCAGAGTGCACTTTGCTCTCAGCCTGATCATAAACTGAGACAATAAATTCAACCAGACTTCTGAACTGGACAACATGAGAGAGAAAGAAGACGAGGCAGAGTAGGGGGGGAGGAGGAGGGGACCTTCAGACTGTCAGGGATCAATTCTTCCAACGAGGCAGGAAAAACAGAAAGGGCCCCAAGTGGCCGAGCAGCAGACAGCTCTTAAAGAATCCAAGCACGTCTTTCCTGATCTCTGTGGTCAGACTGAATCATGGAAGAATTGATCTCTGCACCTCCAGGTGCTGGAAAAACACTGACATCATAAATATGAGGTTTACAGCAGAAACAATGTTGTTTATAAGTGTGCCAGGATCCAAATTAATTTCTCACAGGGGAGCTAATTAATCAATATGAACACTCTGGGGAAATGCATATCATCTGCAGCAACTTAAATCTTCCCTTAACCTCATCCAGGTTTAGCACGGTTGTTTCAAAAGAAACGTAGCACAGCGGTTAAAAGAAGCCGCTCTTATCAAAGACAATGTAAAATACATCTTTAAGAATGTATTTTATGAATTAAAAAAAAAAAAGAGCCTGGCTCTTTTAAATGAAGTCTAGATTAGCCTGCAATAATGGTGAGTAAATTCTGCTGTTCCGCAGCAGCGTGAGGTCCGTTTAGTCTCTGGGTGTGCTGCCACCTTGTGATGTGCTCTGAGCCCTGCAGGTCACCTCTCATATAGACACAGTACACCAGCTGCTGCCTGCATCATGCTTCAGCTAAAGTGCCAGTCAGAAGTTTAAGTACACTCATCATGGGCATGAATGCCATAATCATCTTGGACTTTTAATTCTGCTTTTTATTTATGTATTTACTTTTTCAGAGGGCTTTCATCATATCGCAAACAACGTCAGTGATTTTTAAAAATAAAAGAACATGTTGAAATTTGAGTTGTCTATGAATTAATCTATGTATGCTGAAATATATACAGACACCCCAATAAATATCTGAATAACTGCTCATTAGTGAATCGTATAGAAAAAAAACTGATTAGTGGTTTTCTTATGGCTACACTGTTCAGTACTTCACATGTGTGTGGAAATGCTCTTACTTTCACATTGCCCTGCTTTTTACTGTTGTTTTCGTCAAATTGTACCACTAAACATTTCAGTGATCACCGATACGACAGCTAAGATTTTCCCAATCCAATCTGGATTGGGAAAAATAACGCAGTGAACAGTTCTCAAGCAAGTTTTAGTACTTTCTGCATCTCCTGTCTTCTGTGCATGGTGCCAGTGATTTGACCCTTCTTAAACAGACTAACTTCTTTTCCACAACCACAGGATCCCATGAGAAGCTACTTTCCATGAGTAGCTTCTCATTAAAGAAATGGTAAGCTCCTCATTTCATCAGCTGAGGTTAAACAACTTGTTGCCAACTGGAAAACAGTTGTCCATGCAGTAACTACCCAGCAGGAATCTCATATTTACTTAGTTAAATTCAGGCAGAGACATTTTTGGGGCAGTCAATGTATTCTCAATAGAATTCCATCAGTTGAATAAATTTTTTAGACAAAAAAAGTACATTTTTAATGGGCTGGGGTTTGTCACTAATCTGGTTTTAAAGGCACTTTGTTCAACAGCACCATCTTTTTAAATTATTCTTTTTAAACACATTTGAAACAACTGCAATGTTTTGACTGTGCTATCTAAACAGTGATGATCCTGACTACTAGCAGCAAACCAGAGCCCTCAGCATGATGCTGGCACTACCATGCTTGACAGCTGGCATGGTGTTCTTAGATTTCAAAAGTTCTCCTTCGGCACTTTAAAATAATTCTTGTCCCCGGCTCTTCAGACTATAAAAGACAGAAAACATCTGGTAACATCTGGTCAGTTGCTTCCTTCTTTGCTAGCATCCTCTCAGTTCATACTGAAGTTCTTAATCTCACTTTATTGACAGACGCTGGTGTCAATTAATGATCAGCATTGGCCTCCCTGTTTCTAATCATTCTGACCATTTTCCTTCTATTGTAAACAGTTTGGGTCACGGAAGTAAAACTTGGACACAGTTTAATGTTATTTCAAGTGGATAATGTTCTCAAATAGGCACTGAAAAGGTTCTGAAGCGGATAGACCGGGCTAACATTAAGTTTCTGAATCAGTCGACACATCAGCCTTTCTAAAATTGTAAAGAGTTTGCCAATAATCCCGGCCTGTGGCAAGAAACAAATCAATCTGAATGACCTCCATCATGTCTGATAAGAAGAGTGGTCGGATATCCAGCCAGGATTAGATCAGGACATTGTTGATGGCTAATGAAGTGTGGACTTTCTGTGCAACTGACATTTATCTGCATAATTTTGACCTTGAATGGATTAGAAAAAAACCCAATCCAAAATAAATTAAAGTCTATGCATCTAGTCAGAGTTTTAAATTTCATTCAAGTTGTGTGGAGTTTCATTATTTCATCCTGGAAATAGAATAGCTTGAATAAATCATTAAAAGCCCCAAACATATATAGCATTCCTCCTGATGATGACGGCATATCAACTCCTGAGTGAAGAGCAAAGAGCAAATGAGAGATCTGGACGGATATCTTTGCCCTGCAGCATGCCCAGCCCAAACACAAATGGCCTTCTCAGCGGTCACAGTCCAGACCAGAGGTAGGTCACCTTCCTGCCTGTCCCCAGCCCCTCTCCTCAACAGGGGCTCCATTCACTGTTATGTGTCGCCAAGCTGAGGCACCATCACTCCCACTCAGGGGAGGTGGGCAGCGAGTGGATTAGCCGACCTTCTCCCAGTGTGAGAGCAAAGGCCCCTGTAGTCTAGTCAGCAAATATGGCAGGTCTGGAGCAGCTGAAACCACTGGGTGAAGTGATCAGGGATGCTCCCCAGGATCAGGACAGAAAGGGAGATAGCAGCGTCTCCGGCACCCCGACACTCAGTCAGCATGGCAGCACGAGTCTGCAGACTGTCAGACGAAGACGCACGAGCTGCCTGCTCCATCAACCAGCTGACCGGCCACTCCATTGTTTTTATAGACTCAATGAGAACAAACATGTCACACACTCACCAAAATTTAACACTTTACGACTTCCTGAGGTCCGTCTACAAAGTTTGGAAAGACAGAAGGAAAAAAAACAAGGCTGGATGGGAAAAAAATAAGAGTAAGAAAGGACAGAAAGATATAAGGAATGAAAGTGAAAGTACAAGGTAGGGGAAATTACACGGGAAAGACAAAAGCAAGGAAAAAAGGAAGAGCACATAAAAGAAAACAAGGAAGGACATGAAGAAGGAACCAAGAAAGCAAGAACATAAGGAAGACAAGAAAGAAAGAGAAGTGAACACAAAGAAAGAAGCAATAACATGAATAGGGAAATCAGAAAGGAGTTGATGAAAGACAAGGAAGGAAAGAAGGTGGTACACAACAAAAAAGGGCGGGAAGACATAAGCATAAGAGGAAGGAAAGGATATTAGGTGTGAGGGGGAAAAAAATTATAAAAAGAAGTACAAAGGGTACAATTCTTAGACAATAAATTGAGGTGTATGCATGGGTTCTCTCCGGGTGCTCTTCCTTCTTCAAGACACCTGCAGCCCTGAAAGGATAAAAAGGCATGGACAATGAAGATATCTAAAACCAAAAAGCTGAATGCACAAAATATTGTTTTATTTTACCTGCTACAGATAGCAACTGTGCTTAAGTAGCTCCTGCCATGTTTGGGGGCTTTCAGCAGGCTGTCGAAGCTTAAATCAGCGCCAGAGTGTTGACACGTTGGAACAAGTTGTCATTTTTGCTCTACATGGGCTGAGAACAGGGGAGTATAATAAATGTGCTTTGAGCAGCTGCACATTGCTGCTGCCTGCGAGATCCTTCCACGTTATGAATGGAGCAGTCAACGAGCTGCAACATGAATGACCTTTGCTCGTAATTGTGCGAGGTCTCCGGTCGTCCTGTTAAACAAGAAAAATTGACTTTTTTTCCTCCCTCTCTCATCCAGTTTGATGTTTTTCTCCTCTTTCTCTCTCCAAGGAGCAGAGCTGACCTATCACACGCTGGTGCCAAGTCATCATTAGGTGTCAAGTGTTTTCAATTACCCCACACCTCTCCTCCCTGCCACCACGTCTCCTCTGAGAGCCAGACACAGCACAGCAGGAGAAAAGCAACAAAATGCTAATTTTCTTGCTGACATCTGAGCTCGACTTGAAAAAAAAAACAAAAAAAAACGTAAGTTGACGAATGCCACAGCAGCGGTAGGAGTCAGGGGGGGGGAGAAAAAACAAACAAACAAACAAAAAAAACCCCCGGGACTTTTAATGTCACGTGGTTCATTTAGGACTTTATTTCTGCAGTATGGTTGTTTTAAAAGCACTTGATCGCAATACAAACTGAATGTTTTTTTTCCAGTGGTACAAGTCGTACTGCATATGTCAAACATTCATGCCAAAGATAACACTACTGATACATGACCAACAGGACAGCTTGAAAATAAATTTTAAAATGTTTTTATAACAACCATAATATGACAATACTACAATAAAGCATATTAGTGCTCCTAGCTTAAAGTTTCATCATAGCCAAGGAAAAAAGGGAAAAAAAAAAATTTATATTTACTTTGAGTCCTAACAAGCCAAAAAGCTTGTTTGCGGTTGCAAATTTCCCAGATTTCAGAGGAAGCCAGTGAGCCGAGTTCTGACTCCAGATTAAAACACTGTGGAAAAGTCGCTTCACACCTTTAACACAAATGCATTTTATTTTCCCATGACGCAAATGAGCTTTTTTTTTTCCTACTTCAGTAAAAAAAACAAACAAAAAAAAAACAAAAAAAAAAAAAAAACATACTGTTAACGGCTACAAAACTATTGTCAACAAAAGTACATCACATATTTCAACATGGATATCAAAGCAGAATGTCTGAGACTTTGAGGCTACATAGTCAGAAGGCAGTGACACCTACAAATCCTAACGTTAGGGCAACAATACAAAATAAATTATTCTACACTTTCTTATAGATTGTTCTCTCTATGCTTAATAAATGTTGACTCTGAAGGGAAATCGTTTAAATAAATCTTTTATAAAAATTTATTTTAGATCAAGAGAACCTAATTCCCATACATGCAGGTGCATCTCAGTAAATTAGAATATCTATGAGAAATGGATCTATTTCAGCAATGCAAAAATAAAAGAAAATGTTTCTATGTCCATTGCACTCAATGTGATATTTTTGATGTCTTAATTTTCATTAAGATTGATGACTATGGCTTGCAGCTAATGAAAATCAAAAGATTTTCAAGTGATTTGAATGCAACTCATTAAACAATAATGTCGTGGCCAGCAACACCCTTTGGTGCTGCATGCAAGCACATTAATGGGATGTTTAGTGGATGGAAAAACTCTTGCAGAAAAATGTTAAATATGTAACTGGGATGAGTGGTACTTCTGTCCATTTTCATTAATATGGCTTACAGGTGATGAAAACTCAACAATCAGATTTTGTGGAAATTTAAACATTAAATGAGACTGATGAAAGAGTTTTAACACAGAAATTTCCCCTCAGGGTCTACACAGTTTTGGAGACTTGACATTTGCTGTGCAGATAAAGCCACACAAAAAGGTCAGCACTGAAGAAGCAGAAACCCCATTGATAAGCTATGGACTACTGTCAAAAAGAAGATGAGAGACGCCATCTTATGTACATGGTCTTATGTAATTTTGCAAAACACTGAATTTTGGGTTTCAAATTCGTTGTAGTTATAATTATAAATATCACTTAGAAATGTATCACTCTGCGTAATAAATGACATCATTCAAGTTTGACTTTTTTAAATGGAATTACTGTTATGAACTCACTTGCCAAAGATATTCTATTTTATTGAGATGCACTCGTATCATGACAAAGACGTCTGGAAGCAGATGGCACAGACTCGTCGAATGCTAAAACAGCAGTGCTCGCTAGAATTTCAACAGTTTAACACAGAGTTACGTCAGGGTGCTTGTTCTCCAGATATGTTTGCGTCACATTTGTGTGCAAAACGGTTACAACACAGGCTGCTCACAGGACAGGACGCTGAATAGGTTGGTGTGTTTAAGTCCATAAAGCAAAACTCGAAAGTGCGTTGCAACACTGTCGTTGTTACAGCTTGGTAAACAAAGGTCAGGGTGTAGTGTGCTACCCGCAGGCGGTCAGATTAAAATGTCCACGTTCTGTTCTGTCACTGAGCCGAAGAGGACCTGCAGGTTCTTTTCAGATTTTCTAGTGCAAAACTGCCAACCATTTGGTCTCCTGCTAGGAGGACAGTCAGGGTATAAAGCATCAAATCCAGCTGAAAGACCAACAGAACAACTTCTCTCAAACTTTTCATACCGTCATGAAAAAATTAAGTCCAAATCTGGAGCTTTTGATAACAATACATTTGCATAAAGATTTTAAAAATACAGTCAAACTTGACGGCAGCTGTCACAGACTGTGACACATGCATGAGAACTTTACGTCAAAAAGCAAAAGGACAAATCTCCTCTTGCCAACGGCTCTGAATTTAGCCTAAGTTGGTCTTTGGAAAAATGCAGAGGAGGATTCAGCTGAACTTGAACTTCAGTCACTTAAAAATTTTTTTAAAAAATCACAGAAAACTACATGGAGGTGAAGACTGTGGAAGAAGAATATGATTCCTGCAGGATAAGCGTCTGTCCGGCTGCACTAAAGACATACAAAGACAATAACAGCCAGACTGATCAGTTCATACGTTTTATCTTTGTAACAGAAGTTCCATCTGAAACGCAGTCAAATCAACAAACAGCATTTGTAGAGGAGAGTTAAGATGTGGCTGGCTGACTCGGCAGCAGCTGGTGTGGATGCGCCGTTTGTGGGAGCTGTCGTCGTTAAAAAGGAGGAGGAGGAGAGCTAATAGAGGAGGATCCGGCGCTCGATGGCTTTGCGGCAGATTGGGCACTCACTCATTCGGTCTCCGCAAAGTTGGCAGGTGCCGTGGCCGCACATGAAGATCATGTTCTTCAGCCGGTCCAGACACACCGGACACATTGTCTGCAGGAAGGAGATATCCGCATTTATTGTTATGTTGAGTTAATTTTATGGCCTAATCGAAGTAAGAACATAAAATTACTCACAAAAGTGTTCATAACCTTTACTAGGGTTGTCATGGTGATGCATCTCAAACTCATACAAATATTTGGAAAATACTCAAGAAAACATTTGGTTCTTTATAATAAAAATCCATAATATAAGAGTGGGACAATAATCCTAATTTATTAAGTCATAAAAAAAACTATTAAGTACTAAGATATTCAGCATTAGCCAAAGAACAGAAAACTAGACACCTAATAGAAGTTTTTATGTGTTTTAATATCCTCAAAATGAATTGGAAATTTTTTTTTTAAGGTGTAAATATGGATTTGGTCCACACGTACTTTTGTTCAAATAGACAAGGACGTGGTTTACACAAAAACACTTTTTACAGGGAAAACAAAGATCAAAGGGCATGAATATTTTTTAGAAGGCTCTGTGAGCCCAGTGGAAATTTTACAGCATTTGGCGGTTTGGATTTTTTATTGTAAAGTTAATTATCCACATCATGTTTTTGTTCTCACCTGTTCCTTGATGTCTTGAAGCTGTTGCTGTAGCTTCTGCACATCAGCATTTACGTTTGTGTTATCTTTATCCCTCTGCAGGGCTGGGATGTTTCCACTCGCTGTTCGAATAGAAAATGAATATGAACACACGTTGAGACGGGGGGGGGGGGAACAAGTCAAAGGACTAAGCACATTAGTGAAGGCTAGGGGCCACCTTGGATTTTACCCTGCACCTATAAACTTTATTGCCAATAAAAAAAGAAATATGGCCGCAGCAGCGTTGCCATTCGGACATGATCTTGACAGTGAATTATATATGAAAGCCGGAGTTCCATAAACAAGCAGGAAACCCATGCATTTTGGGTTTTTATTGTTTGGCAGATCATTTCTGGCTCAGTGTTTTGGCACACTTTCTAACCGTTCTACCTCAGTAACCCATATAAGGAAATGACTTAAATGATCACCTGGTACAACACAAATCATCAGGAGGCAAATTTGGAATCGCACTTTCCTCAATGCGATTGTGAAAAATGTATGTATAACATTATTTAAGCAATTTCACCTACACTTTTGGGAACTTTAATCCCAGAATCTGCCAGAAATAATGAACCCCAGAGTGATATACGTCATATGGGCATAATCACCTGTTAAATGTGCGCACTAGTATGCGGCACTGAAAAAAGGGAGTGGGTCAAGAGAAGGGGAGATGGGCCAGGGCAGCACTGTTGAGGTGGTGAATGGGAAGAGGACTCTTAAAAGCAAGGCTCTGCTAAGGGAGGGGCTCAGGGAGGTATACTTACACCAACTTAATGCCAGATTGTTGGGCTGGAGAAGATCCTGGGATCCCCCTGCCATAGTGTTAGAGCTCCCTGCTGGAAATAACCAGTCAACATTGTTATAGCAGGAGCTGCCCTCACCAGCTCAACTGTTTAGCCAGTAATCAGTGCAACTGGCTACTGTAAACTACAGCCTCTAAAGGAGACATGATTTGAAGAAGAAACCAGAAAGTTGGAAGCATCTACCACAGCAGAGAGAAATGGAAAATGTAGATCATAGCAGCATATTTATATACTTTTTTGCAATCAGCCGATGCTTATAACCGACTTGGATGTAAAAAACAAACAAACAAAAAAAAGTCTAAAGTTAAAAGGGAGGTAGGTGTGAATTTTAGGAAGTAGACTTGCTTTAAGGCAAATTCATGGCACAGTTTGTTTAGGATTGAAGCATTCAATGCTGCCCCTTGCATGAGTGTACGTGCGTTTGGGTTTGTGTAGCTGATCAAGGCTGCCTTTAAGACCAGCTGCAGAGAGTGAGATGCAATGGTGAACGTGGAAATAGTTTCCCTTTTATCTCAACATAAAACATGAAAAGCACCCAATAGTGAGAAGCACCAAAATAAATTCCCGAAAATTAAATTAAGTCATAAATGGTTTCTATAACAACTTAGGATCGAACAAAGATAAGATGATTAAATGTAAAATAAATAAACTTTATGACTAATTTCATTTTATTTCTCTTTATGTAATTCAGAAAATTTGCCAAAAGGAGTTTTTATTTACTAACATTTGTTTAAGTAGGTCACTGCATTTTACATCAATGTCATTGGTAATACTTTTAAGTAATTAAAACTATTAACAGCTATTGATTGCTTCTCTGTTAAATTAAGTGTTATTTAATTTTAAAATAAAGCTTTAGAAGTTCACATGCAGTTCATTAAGGGTATACATGATTTTGGACTCTTAATGGTACATGTGAACCTTTTTTTTCTGGATGGAACAATTTTAATAAAAACCCAACAGCATTAAAAAAAAAACCCAAACTGGTTGCATAAATTTGAATTCATGGTGGATTTTCAATAAACTACACAGTCCCAAAATGATAAAAACCACCCAATAAATATTTTGCTAAATGGCCCCTAGCAAGCTGTTCCTCCACCACACGTTTTACAGCCATAAAGGAGCTTCTTGCTGCACATGGCTGGATGTTTAACTACTATTCTTGGTGAACTGGTCGAGTATATTTTAAATTAGATGAGTTTTCCGTTACTAGGCCTCTGCAGAACTTTGTGACATTATGAGGAGGTCATTTAGTCATTTGATTTAGGTGTGTTAGAGTAGGGAAGCATGTAAAAGTTGCAGAATTACTTTAAAAACTTTAAAACTGATTTTAAATGAATAAAGCAACTAGGCTGCACAGTGGCGCAGTTGGTAGAACTGTTGCCTTGCAGCAAGAAGGTTCTGGGTTCGATTCCCGGCCCGGGGTC
>CAEFZY010012407.1:0-20160 GCA_903066815.1 Brachyrhaphis roseni
GACACAGAACCAGAAGTAAACACACAGAAAAACACAGAACTCGAAAATAAACACTGAAAAACACAGAACCTGACATTCCGTGGTTTTTGTGTTATTTCCTTCAGTGGTTCTTGGTGCAGTGCCACTACAGGCAAGAGGGGGAACAGGTTAGGTTCGTTTTAATGTGAAAGCGAAACGCAACACCTGAAAATGTAACAAGTGTTGCCATTTTTGTCCCGAATCGAACAGAGTCTACCAACTATTAGATGTCATTTACAGGCCAATAGATGAAGAAGGATTCCAGGGAAATGTCTTTTCTGTCCTACAATCATGATCGCGTACATCTGTAAAGTGAAACCATTTCAGCAACATTTCAGAGGTGGACCTGTTAATCTTCTAAAGGAATCTCATTAGATTAGTGAATATGTTTTAATTTTCACATGGAATTTTAATACATTGATTAAGTATGTTATATTATTCTAATAATTTCAGGGTGGGGAGTTGTACATTGCTACATATAGTTTGATGTGTAGTGAATTTCCAAAAGCATGTTAGTTTTAATTAATGAAAGACTTACTTCCTTTCTTTCAGCCCTTGCCTCAGGTATTTGTTTTGCACTGACATCCCCTCCACTCAGTATGAAGGGGCAATTCTCTGTCTAAACCTGCTGAATAGTGCTTCCAGTAGCCTTCAAGTGCCTGACTTGTACAATAATATAGATAGTCTGCAACCCTAATAAGCCTATTGCAGCAAAAAAAAAAAAAATTGAAATTTTTACCTTCTGTAAAAGGTCATCACCTTACAGAAGGTAAGGTGGTTAAAACTATCAGCTTGACGTGCTACAATGTATTTGAATTTGAGTCCAGATTTCTGTGTACCTCTTAAATAAGTTCAACAGTTTAAAACTCAAGAAAATTGTTAACGAGTTATTATAGAAAATGAATCAAAATGTACATTTAGTGGAGGGCAAATGGAGGTGGTTCTTTTCAAAACAAACCAAGTCCAAACTTTCCACAAACACTGGCTCTACTGTTGGGTCACTATAATCACCATCTTTTCTTATTTAAACACACACACACACACACACACACACACCCACACACACATGCAGCTTTTGGGGTGGCCCCTGTAAATTTAGCATCCCTGCCTGGGTGGTTACCAACACTTAGTTACAAAATGAGGCGCTTGCACAAGGTGCAAACAGCACACAATGTGACAGTAAAGGAACCTGGACAGCAGAGAACTAATAGTATTTTAAGGCATGTTCAGTGTTAAACTAGTATCAAATTAAATTAAGAATCAGTCCAGGAACCACTCCCTATAAATCCTAATCATCACATAGATTAATTTTAATTAGGTTCTGCATTGAAGCAATAACTTTGCAGCATTGCCTCACAAAGAATACGTTTCAAAACTGTGTGCCCAACCCAATCTGTTGTCATATTGTTCTGCCTTAAGTCTTGCTAAAGTGTGACGAATGTCACAATATTACTGAGTAATTAGGCTGCAATAAACAATAAAGAACACATTTCTAGGTTGATGTAGCTGTAGACATGCAGAATAAATGCAAAAGAAGAAAAAAAAAACTCAGAACTTTAATTTTTTAAAAAAAAACTAACCAAAAATAGTAACACAGAACAAGCTGATTATTTCTGTCAGCTACTCAAGCTAAAATTTGATGCAAATTATTGCATATTTGCGTCTCTCACCATTGTGTACCGGTGATAAACACAGAAGTGGAAATCACAGAGCAGAAGTGACACACCTTCCGCTGTTCAAGTAGTGCACAGCAGGTCAGCAAAGCAAGACTTGAGAGCAAAAACTGTGGTGTGCAGCACTGACTTTTTGGGCAAGACAGAAATGCAAAGAATGAACAGATAAGCATAGCCCAAATCCAGATTATGGTCTAATAAAGCTTTTCCTCCTGTAGCTTTCCAAGTTTCCAGTGTCCCAGAAAGCATGATGCTCAGGGCATTTCTATGCAATCTGCCAAAGAAAGAGGTTTGCACAAATCAACTGGGCATATGGAGAACTTTCCTGCCACCAGTATTAGCTCTCTCTAGAATGATGTAGAAATGGTGAGTCAAGGACCACCATTATGTTTATTGACATAAACTGGCATTTTAGCTGAAATGTGACTTTTAAATCTTTTAAAATTTTTATTTTAATCTTTAAATTTAAAGATTTAAATTTTTAAATATTTTTAAATCTTCCAAATGTGTTAATGTCACAGCCCTAGCTTAGAACAACACATTCAGGTTAGCTGTAGCTTCATAGCCACCAACCACAAGGATGTCTCAGAAACTGTGGAAGAAAAAACTTTTTTTTATATATTCACAACTAAACAAACATGTGCCTCAATGTACAGCAATTTGAGCAGTTTGGTTAATTAGATTAATGTTTAATTATTTAAACTGGCCCCAATCTACTTAAATTTGAAGGATCGGGCATTGGGTGTGAAGTGTTATATTTATCAACTTCTTAGACAAAAAGAAAAACAAAAGTGGTATTGGCAGATCAGGCTTTTTAGAGATCGGTGATCGGCCAGAAAACTGCAATCGGTGGACCCATGTTAATTAGTGTTGAGTTCTCCAAAATAAAATTCAAGATTTAATTTAAAAAATTGTATTGCCAGAGATTTGACACATTGCTATTTTTCTTCTTGATGTAATTGAGTATTAAGCCTTCCAACCGAGCCAATATAGCTTTTGTACAATTTTTTAAAATAAGTTATATGTTGAATAAAATGTTGATGTGTAAACTGCAACAATGCAGTGTTATATGTAGACTAGATGAGAGGGTTGTAGAATGTTTTCTAAAGTGGCAAGTCAAAAAAAAAAAAAACTCCCAACATTCTTTCAAAAATATTATTATAAAAAGGAGATATGCATTAACAGCGGAGAGGCGATCTACACCTAACAAACAGAACCTAAAACAGCCAGGCAGAGTTTATCGAAGCCGTACAGCAGACTCACAGAGAGCGGCCGCCGACCTGACAGGATGTGAGCATAAAAAGTGAAACGTGAGTGGGAAGTGTGCAGGGTCACAAGGCAGCACAGTTGTACACACACTTGTTCTCAGTGACAAATAAAGCGGCAGGCAGACGGCTAGTTTGGGGTAAAACAGGAAGCTTGGGGCTGGTATTTCACAGCGACGCAGCCTTGGTCCACGACAGACAAATAACTCATTATTTTGAGGGTAATAAAAAAAACAAAAACACAGGAGGCTGTGAAACATTAATGCTGGTGAACATTGAACCTTCAGGGGTTTAAGTGGTAAAAACCTTTTTAAGCTTTTAAGACAATAAGCTTGTTCTTCCAACTAGGATTTTTGTTAAAAATAAATAAATAAATAAATAAATAAATGAAAGGGTTCCTGAAGGCAGCAAGCTTTTCTATTAGAGGGTGATGACCTTGAATGAATGGTTATGCTGACTTCCAGTCAAACCAGAGAAGAAGTGAGAAACAGATACAAAGCTGGTTCTACTCTTTGTATTAGCAAAGCTGGAGCTTTTGAAGCTAATGCAATCTCTATAATATAAGCTATTTCTAAAATGGCTTTGATTTTAGAAAAATTAAATAAAATAATTGATGGTGATCACGTGTGTTGAAGCCATTTAGGCCACTCCTAGGGAGTGTAAAATTGTTTTTCACACTTTTTTTTGGATTGTGTCTGTTACACACCCACAAAATCTGTTAGCGGCTCTCCAGTGAGGGTGTCAAAAAATTTTTTCCCCTTGTCCAGCCCAGATGGCAGCGTTGGCTGAGTCAGCAGCGATCGTTGGGGAATATATAACTGGCCAATTAAAAGCTGATAAGGGCATGAAAGAGAGCACATCAGAGGAATTCAGGGACTGAAGTTCGCAAAAACATCGCAAATCTAGTAGATTTTCCCCACATTGTGTGACGTTTCAGCCGCAAAGTGTATTTCATTGGGGTTTGATGTGACATGACAAGAGTAGTGCATATCTGTAAAGTGGAAAACAAAAGGATACATTTTGGGTTTTTTTTAAAGTGATGATTTAAATTTGTCTTCAGCCTCCCTGAGCCAAACCTCTGTACAATCATGTCTGGTTTTAAGAGGAAAAAAAGATGACAAGCATCTGAAAATATTAATTTTTCATGTCTTTTCACAGATTTTTTTGTGGATTCAGGTCTTGACTTTGACTAGGCCATTCTAATACATTAATCTGAATTTATCCCTGCAGGAGAAAAGCCTGCCAACAGCATGACACAGCCACCACCGTAATTGTAATATGATCCGATGTGGACAAGTTAACGGGGTATGAATACTAAAACTCTAAGTTTGTTTAGTTTAAATTCGGTCTTGACTTTAAAGGCTGCATACCATTTTTTCTAGGGGTGCACCGATTGCAGTTTCTTGGCCGATCGATCATTGATCTTTAAAAAAGCCTGACCGGCTGAGTCCGTTTTTGGCCGATACTGATTTTGCTTCTATCTGAAAAGTTGCCAAATATGAGGACAAAAATCGCTATTGTTAAGCAAACATTGCTGATTTTAAGATATTTGCTGAAGTAGATAAGATCGGTTTCACATAAATATTGGCTGATTAATTAATATTAAGGGTAATTTATCTGTCAGTTGATTATCGGTGTATCATTTTTTTTTCTTCGTAATACTCACAAAAACAAGTTATAGAAGAAATACTATTTCATCCTTATGAAATAGTATAACACATTGTCATTTTTGACAATGTGTTCTCAAACGTCTACTCACTTAGACCTGTCAAAAAAAACACATTTTGCTGGCTGATATATTGTCCCAGAAGTTATTACAATAAATGATAATATTGTTGTTTTGATACTTTTTTCAAGTAATATAATGGTAATGGCATAATAATGCAAGAACATATTCTCAAAAGCCAATAAACTTTAAATTCTAATGAAGATTTATCACTGGAACTGGAAGACATTTTAAATATCCAAAATAGCAAAAACAAACAAAAAAAAGGAACAAACAAACTCTCTGTAAACAAAGCTGTCCTTCAAAACAGAGCAAGTTGAGACCAAATCACAATGGACTGAAGACTAAAGAAAAATAAGAAACATTGCAAATGGAAATTATTGCGCTCATTTCAATCTATCACCCAATTAATTGGTTTACTGTTTATTAAACAGGCCTACAACGTAAGAACATACGTTGTAGGCCTTGGTATAGGCAACAAAAGAGGACACTGGTTTATTGAGGTTTTGAGCTGCTTATTCTACATAAATCTTATGGTTTCACTTGCATCATCTGGTCCTGCATTGACCTCAAAGGCAGCATCATACTGTTGACATACAGCTAGACTTCTGCAAATGAAAACTGCTGCTTCCAGCAGTTTCACTTAAAAGTTTAGGAACAGCTTTACTGCAAATATCACATTTCTCCTTCCATTGGCAGTCTAAAGTAGCAGACTTCAGTAGTTCGATGCCTTCTTTGTAATCTGAACCAAAGAGCTGCAGCCAAAGCATTTCCCCTCATCAAAGGGAAGCATCAACACTAGCTTGCTGGCCTTGTATCAGGTGCATGCTGGTTTTCTTCTAATGGGAGTGATGGCTATTTGTTTTTGCAGAAATTAGAGTAAAATCATTCCTTTGTTTGTCAGATCTATAATTTGCTTCTTGTCTTTTTTTTTGCTTTAAGCGTCAGTCAGTGGTAAAATACTATAAGATACATTGCGCTGCAACACAAAGGCTTTCCTGTGCACCAGACTCAGGCAGGTTAAAGCCACAAGGCGAAAAATGCCACTGATAAACGGTGTGCTCGAGACCATATCCTGTTTTTCTGCAACAAGAAGAAAAGTTTGCACAGTCACATACAAAATGCAATCTTCGGGGATACACACACACGCACGCACGCAGGTTGCGTTCAGGTCCTGCCAAGGCAAACTTGTAAATGACATGTTCTTGCTTGTTTGAATGGTCCCCCACCGGCTGCTCCACGCTGCATCAGCAGAACGCTGTAAGCGCTGCCCATGGGTCCCCAGTGTCCATGTAAATGCCAAGAGACACAACTAGGCTAATCTGTCCAACGAACATGCAAAACAAGACAACGCGTTCCAGCGGAGATCAGGATTCATCCACACCAGCTATTGTTCTGCATGTTTAACAGCACCTTGAGTTCAGTTGGCATGCCAGGCATGCTGCCAATGCACCCTCGTATTCTGACTGAAACACGACAGACACACACACACACACACACCCATGTGGGAAAACACACTCATACGTTTGTTGTTACTGGGGAGTGCAGCTGTTGCTGTATGTCCTCTTGAACAAAAGAGCGCCAGTTCAGTCCACTGAAACCAATCAGAAGGCACCAGTTTTTTGGTTAAGCACCCATCCAGTCTGCAGTTCAAAGTTTCCATGTGACCTAGTTCTCCTACAAGCAAAAGGGCTAACTCGAAGGAGTTTATTTTCATCACCTCAGAGATAAAAACAAAGTGGTGCAAGACTGACTAAACTAGTCCCAGAGTTGATGATAGCAGCTAAGGTAAAGAGCTGGTAGCTCCTGATACACTAAAGTGAAGCTATACATAGGTTTTGTTCTGATTTATGACATTGACACAGTCCAGCAGTGCAAAGTACTTCACTATAAACCACCTGCCTGTGAAGGTATGATGCTATGCTGTCAGGTTGAGGTTGTAAAACAGTTAGTAAACCCTTATAAGTTATTGCACACTAGAGTCTCAAAGTTTTTCCCACGGCGACTAATTCAGCAAGTCGTAACAAAGCGTAACATAGTTGGCTAAATGTTTCCATAAAAAGGAAAAAAGTGGAATTTAGCCGAAGAGTAACAAGCTAAGTTTGAGGGCTAGCTGCTAGCAGTGCTGCTGTTTAATAGAGAGAGAAAACGGTTCAAAATGGACACGTAACGGGTTGAATACCGGGAAATTTCATATTTTAACCGCGACATAATTATACAGCATTAAAAAAAAAACCCTCCTCCATACAGTTAGCACTAAAAGTTGCCTAGCATTGTTAGCGCTTCCTCCCTGCGGTAACCCATCTTTCGCGAGCCCGTTTGACAGTCACTGATTTCACAGGGAAAGACAACTTGGTTCTAACATGAAAATACAGGGTGAACTCACCTGTTGGTGTTGGTCCCACTGGGTAGTATTTTCGCTGAAGAAGGCGGAGAAGCGTGGAGTGGTCTGGTTTAGTTTAGGAAGTTCACACTTTTCACACACACACATACACGCACACGCCCGCACTCACACCGACCTTTCCAACTCAGTGTGTCCCCAACAGCAACGGACAACAACTGACTGAGAATCCTCCCCTCCCTTGCTGGGCCACCGCGAGACAACTAAACCCCACCTCCTCATCTCTGATTGGTCAAATTTGGGGACAGGGCAAAATGGGCCAATTAAAATGAGTTTTTCACTTTCTTTGCCCAATGGCTATGCATTAAATCATGTCCTTTCTGAGCTGCTGTGAAGAGCTTTAAAGGCTTCTTAAATAAATCAGAAGGATTTAGAATAAAATGTAATCATTATTAATGATAATAATTATATGTCCTCTGACATTGGTGACAAATTACGCTGTTATTTACATTCACCTAAATAAAAAACATGTAATAAACCTTACTTTATGTTTTATGTTTTGACATGTCTGCACACAAGAACTCCAACATTCCCTAAGGGTTTTTTTTTCATAGATTTTTGATGAAGTTTGATGAAGTTCTGTTTTTCAAGTGTGTAAGTATTTCTATGCTGTTTTGTTTCCTTTATAAAACATACATGGATACATTTCCAAATTTCCTTAAATGCATATGATTAATGTACTCTTCTTATTATATAAATAATAGTTTGCTATCTATCAAAGCAAGACTCGAACAAATAAAGATTCTATTTATGGTTTGTATAAAAACAGTAAAGTTTTTGCACATTTCCCATTTAAATCCACTTTAATTGGTGTATGCAGTCAAATTGGATGATGAAAAATGTTCAAAATTAAATCAAATACCTTTTTGTTGAAGGACTAAACAACAAAAAAAAAAAACTTCAATCTTTGAAGCTGAAAAGGAAGCATTTCGTTTATGAAGCAATATTTGAACAGCTTTATCTGAGACTGTCCAAACCTGACACCTGGCGGTGAGTCGCTGTTATTGCCACATGTCTGCCACTGCAGTAGTGGGTTCACTGCGACACTCAATCAAGTCAGATCAAAGATTTTCCACACAAGCTCACACTGCAGGGAGATTAGGAGGGAAAAAATGTTTTAATCACGCCTTTCAATCACTTTGCAAACAGATGGCTGTAGGCGGTTCGAGCAAACACACTGCGAGAATAAATACTTTATCACAGCAAGTGGAAGATTTAAATCTCCTAATCCCACCAGACAGATGGGTGGAAAACAGTGACTAAATATTGTTTCAGTCAGAAAATATGGACATTCTACTATATATATATTTAAGTTTAAGTTGCAGGTTTAAGTCTTTCCCTTGTTGTTGTGAGTGAACTATTTTTGTCTCCACTGATTTATGCTGACACAACATAGAATCACTGACATAATGAAAAGTAATACTGTTGACGCATGTCAAACCTATTTTGGACACAGTTTAATATATTTCAAAGCAAACATGTCCATCTGAGTGATTACGGTAGTATTAGCGCCTATCTTAAGTCATACATTAATTACATACTAATATTATCTTACACTATTTTGAAATCAACGACAAGATCCCATTGTTCATGTTTAATTTTTTCAATCTATACAAAATATATTTTTAAGTCTATCTGTGGTGACTGAACATGCATTAAGAAGCTCAACCTCTAGGTGGCAGCAGCTCACCACTTGACTCTCGTGACCCTGACTCAAAGTTTGCCAAGAGAATCCAGCATAATGTAAACAATCTCACCTTGATTTCACTCTGGGGGTGTTGATGACATTACTGCATCCCTGCTGTTTGGTTTGCATTTTATTTTGAAATGTTTCTCGATGCATCACTAGCATGGAATCCCATTTGATGAGATGTTGGGGTTGGAGCTGACAGCAAATACCGAAGGATTGTCCCTGTTACACCAGGTTATTAATATCAGACACGAGGCAAAATCATCTCTTATCAATCAATCAATAAAATTTTATTTGTATAGCACATTTCAGCAGCAAGGCATTTCGAAGTGTTTCACATCACAACAAACATAAAAACACAAAGTCATCAAATGGGGGGTTCTTACCTTTTCATCCACAAAAGGTTTACCGGTTATACTCCTTTTAGTAGTTTTAGTAGATACAGGAAATATTGACTTACCTGCCTACCCACCTACCAACTCGTTCCGAGTACATTCAGGCACTTCTGTTTTGTTTTTTGTTTGTTTTTATTACCTTGAAACAAAAGATGAAAAAACAAAAACACGTTAGCTTTTTAGTTTTTCGCTTATTAAACCAAAATGAAAAATTGGGTAGCAAACCGGTACTCGGACCCTACTCAGAATTAGGATTTTGTTGCGAGGAACTGCAACCTCGTAGTGTTGCCTTGAAGTTTTGAACTTCATTTCAGGCCTAACATGAATAAACACAAACTGGTTCACATAGAGCTATAAACTTGATTCAGAATACTTAGGTGGGGAGTTATGAAAATGAAAGAATTTGTATTATGTCGGGTGAACTGGATTTACTGCTGGTTCTTGTGACGGGGCAAGTGGCACAACTCTAGTCCCAAATTAAATGTCCTAATTCATACCATTCAAGCATCTTCAAAGAGTCGACGGTGATGCTGTGGGCAGAAGAGGATCTCCAGTAGCAGTCCATCTTGCAACAAATGTACAGAAGCCTCTGACTGAAAGCAAACCATTTTTTACCTTTTCAATAACCACTTAACACTGTGGGCTACTTTGTATTGGTTAAGCTAGTAAAATCTCAATAAAACGCATTAAAGTTTGTGGTTGCCATATTGCAAAATGAAAACCTTTGGAAAGCACTGCAATTCAGTTTATTAATTTAGCACCAGCTAACAACAGTCATTTATGTTTCTTCATTTGTGTCCTGCATGCAGGTTAGCTGAACTCTCTCACCGAAGAGTTTCAATGTTTTAACGGACAATTGGGATTGTTTAAGTAAAAATAGCAAGACCTTTCCTTGAAAAACATCATTCATTTTGCATCAGGGATGCCTTCACAAATGTAGGAATTATTAATGACGTGACAGCAAACACAGAAAACATAATTATGTGGTGATGAATAAGTAATTATTAGTAATTAGAGACAATCTCGAGTAAGTGGCAGGGCGTGGGGGGAGAGGGGACTGAGACGGGGAGGATGTGGAGATGATAATCTTGCCTTCCTGTTTGTTCAGGTTTAGAGATGCAAGAATTAGCAAAAGGTGGTGATCACATTTTTATAACCCAGAAACATTACATTGGATTCTGACTGACCTTATCATTGCTAGATATTTTATGTTCTCCTGTGTTATGTTCCTTCAATTACCTGTAAGGAAAGACGTATGTTGCTTTTTATATTTTATATAGCTGCTTTACACAGCTTATCAACTCTCGCACCTCACAATGGCCTCCGTTTCAGTAGCTGCGGTCTTTCCATCGCAGCGGCAGATAATGAAAAGGAAATCAAAAGTTAGAGCCGAGCAAGGCCAGTGGTGGCCCCAAGCAAGGACACCCAAACCTTGGTTACCGTCTGTGCTAATCTACTCCCCGGACGGGGATTGAAATAAGCTTAATATGGACGACTTTGTTGTTGTTAGCCAAAGGTGAATTCAGCCCCCCCCCACTCCCACACTCTCCACTCCCCACCCTTCACCTATAATAATATTAACATTGAAACCCTGGATGTGAGAGCAAATGCAAAGACAAAATCCGATGTTGGCGCTCGCTTGTGAGTTCGCCTTTGTTACCAGGTGGATCAGAAAACCACTCTTTCATCTGCTGTTGTCCACGCTTGGCTAAAGGCCAGGGTGCTGTGCTAATCGCAACATAAACTTGTTTTGATCTCTGTTACAACAATTACATATGGATGACTTTGCAAAAGTTTTCACACCCCTTGAACTTTTTCAATTTCGTCAGGGCTTCAGTTTATTTTAGTGACAGAATCAACACAGCGCAGCTTAGTGAAGAGACTAACATGTCGTTTTCAAAATGTTTTTACAAAGGAAAATCTAAGAGATACAAAAGATATAAAGAATTTGAATTTTCAACAGATAACTTGAATAGCATTACGTTAACAATTAACCTGCACTCATCTGATCTCCCTTTTGTAATGTTGCAAGTGTTTTTTTTGTGTAAATGAGCGTTATTCTTATTGTTACAGCTGCACAATACTAGAAAATCTAGTGATGGCGATAATATCAGTAAATATTACGATAACATTATCAGTTTCCATATTTCTTCTTCCCTCCCTTCCTCTTCTGGGTTTCCAACAATCTGTGACCTTTAGCATCGGTATCCAGCGTGAGCTAAATACGACTTTAGCATGAAACATGCAAGTTCATAACACTTTGAATACATTAGCCAACAATTGTTGTGCTCCAAACAGTTCTTTTTGATATGAAAATTGCATAAACTGACATTACACTGACAACATATTTGCAATATATTGTGCAGCCGAAACTCTAAAATAATTGTAGTACTTACTGAATGCAAGTTAAGATTTTAATTTGTAAAAGATGTTAGAATAAAACCCCACAAAATTACATGAAATGCAGTTTTACTGTGAAAAAAAAAATCTGATAGAGAATGAAAACTTCTGTAAAGCCTTGTGTACGGTACAGCGGCCACACTGTGTCACCAATAAGTATAATCCACAGTAAATTCCTTGTAGTTCCTCCTTTCACTGTTTCTTGGAGATTTTAAAAAGCTCCTGCGGTGAGCGTGGAAAACGGTGAGTAATATGTCAACATTTACATTTGGGCGAGTCAGAATCCAAAAGGTGCCCAGGCAGATGTGAGGATGCGCAACTACTAAATGTCATCAGTGTAGTTTTGATGAAAAGGCTTTTTGTCTCCCTGAGGAACAGGAACTGTTTCCTCCCAACTCGCCTGCAGAGAGGACAGAATTTACTGAACACATTTTGCTCTGAAGTTTTTGGCCTTTTCATATTTTCTTTTTGTGTCTGTTCTCACAGTGGAGCCATAAGCTTAATCAGTCTAAATGTTTAGAGTGACGTAATGCTTTGATCAAATTTCAGTTTGTGATGGCCTTAAAGGGGCAGTATTATGCAAAATCGACTTCCTGAAGACGGGGTTTCATAAAGAGCAGGAGCTTTTAAATGGGACAATTTTAAGGCGTTAAATAACAAGGTAAAATGAATTTTAAGTCACATATGATAGATTTTTTTTTTAACAACTGAGTTTAACATAGTTGCATGATTGAGCTATAAAATGGAACTGTGTGCCTGGAAAACACATAATATTGCCCCTTTGACAGGTTATACGGCTCTCCACCCAGGGCTTCCATTTTTTGGGGCTTAGCAAGAGAAAAAAAGCCTTGTGTTGCACTCAGTGTAAACACTGGAAGAGCAGAGGGAAATAACACAAACGTGTTGTTTGTGTTGTCTAAACTCAAGAGTCCCCAAGCTGGATTGATAAATATTCAATACATACTTGAAAAAATCATATTGCAAAGACTTTTGTTTGGATTTTGTCCCCATTACTAGACCAGACCACGTGCTCCCAAGTGCCCTGCTGTTGTGCCTTGCTAATAGGCTTCTGTTTTCTGAGTATGCCGACCAGCTGCACATTCACGTCCATGTTGACGTTAAACAGCAAACAGTCGTTCTCTGATCTGCCAGACCGCGCAGACTTTTGGAGCTCTTGTTGGATCTTTCTTGGTATTTCATGTAATTTTCTGGGCCACAACCTTTCTTCTTGAACTCCATGCCTGAGTCTCTGTCGCCTGCTGTTGATTATTTTTTACTTCCATGGTGAGCCCTTGAAGACTAATTGGATTTTAAAAAATAATAAAACAGCTTCATACTGGGAAATCTTTTTTTTTTTTTTTTTTTTTAAATACGCTGATAATAGCATCAGCATAATTTTTAAAGATGTCCTAACATACAAATAATTTGTATTTACAATGTGACTTTGAAATCACTTTTTGTTGTTTTGTTTGTTGAAGCACAACTTACTTAACCCAAAGTACGACCAAATGGCTGAGTTCTGAAAATAACCCACGATTTTTATTATATGGAAAAATTAGATAATAGAAAACACTAATAGTGGCTAAAGGTTTAACCACAGTTTCACTCACAACCTCTAGCACAACCTCAAGAAGAGTTTAACTGATGTTTGAAAGAACCATAAACTGCCTCCTGCGTAGCTTAGCAGAGCCACTGTATTCAATCATAAAACATCCTAATATTGTTCCCTGCTGAACACCAACTAATGAGAGAAACATTTGGCTGAAGTAACACCTTCATTTAATTTAGAAATGAAAACTTTAGGTAGGATTGTTTTATTTCAGCAAAAGAAAGCAACTGGTGATTTTAAGATTCGACCTACTGTTGAACACTAAACAGACAAACTAAAATGATAGATTTAAATTTGAGTAATTTCAGTGACTCATATATGCAACACCCTCCATAACTCACACATAGAAATGTAAGAAGACAGAAACAGTGAGAATATATGTGATGAAAGGTTTGTGTAGGCAAACTCGTGAGGAATGAAGGCAAATAATAGAATCTAGAAGAAAGCAGTAGCAGGGAAAAAATAAAAAAAAAATCAACCCAATGCACCACTGAGTTATTGTGTTCCCACATTTCAGGCTCTATCATCAGATTAGCGTCAGACGTTGGGCGCCAGGAGTGTGGGGAGATAAGCATTTGTTATTTGCCTTGAAAATGAAAGTGTGTACTCGTCCTGGAGTCTACTTTCGTATACCTGGGATGAAATGTTGTTCCACAAATCAGGAGATTTTATATATATATATAATATATATAAAACTCAGCCAAATTCAATCCAGTTTTGCTATGAAGGTCCATTTCAAATTTGTACAAAATGCCGACAGTGGTTCTGTCCTGAGGGATGTTGTGGCCTATTTCTTCCCTTTAGTTTTTCTTTTACTTTAGATTAGGAACATCAAGTCAGCTCCACTGCACTTGGAAAAACAATAGCAGAGAAAACTCTAATCTTAACTGAACAATAGTAGTTTCGGGTTTCATGCTTTTCTTTCAGAATTCTCTTTTATGCAGAGTGTGATCGCAAAGGACATTTCCCCTCTGGAAAGCAACGACATAAACCTTTTTTTATAATAATAATAATAATAATAATAATAATAATAATAATAATAATAATAACAACAAAAAAGGAACAAGGGAGTCAGGGGAATGTTGCATATTTAAGTAGAAATAATTTGTGATGTTTTATTTCTTTAAAAAGAAAAGTGCAACCAAATGCATGTGTGGCAGATTTAAGAATAAAATCTAGTTCAACCATAGTGCTTTGAAAAGCAAATGTTATTTGAGAGAATCATTAAAATGAGGAATAAATAGGGAAGCCATTAATAAAGGATAAAAAAAAAAGACAAATAACATTTTTTTTCAAAACACAAGCTAAATGTAGATATACTATACTTACCATACCAACTCTCAAATAACTCTTGTTTTTCTTGTACTTTTATGAATATGAAATATTTTAAGGATGAATATTTAATGACGATTAAAGTGGTTTTGTGTGGAGCACCTTTCTACAGGATAGAAATGTTATAAAATTTTGTTTTTGTGGTATTTATGATTTAAAACTATAATCTTGAGCTGATGTTAAAATTATTGCTGTTTCCGAAAAATGTTTCATGTGTAAAATATGTATATCATTCATGACTCTAGCAAAAATAAGTGAAAAACAAGACTGGTCCAAAAACGTAGCCTTGCGGAACCCCTAAAAGACATTCTAGTTAACAAAATGTAATCATATCTACACAAACACATCAGCTAAACGACAGACTACGTTAATTTTTGACCTGGAAATAAAAAGAAGCAACTACAATGCTATTCTTTATTCAATTTAACTTAAAAGTTTGGTGCTTGTTCATACATAATAGAACATTCTATTCTTAGCTTCTTCTTTATCTCGGTCAGGACATTTCAATCTCTTCCGTTGATGAACTCTCTGTGACCTTGAGTCTTTTTCTCACTCTGCCGGATCACGTCAGGACCTCTGCTCCCACTGACCCTTCTGTTTGCGGGTTCAGAGGCAAAAGGGAGAAGTCAAAGTGAATTCCCCTCTGAAATGGCAGCGGAGGCTCTTAGAGAGAGAGAAATCGATGCGAGGGAGCGAGCCGGCAGAGCACAGCGCTCCGTTTCTGCAACGCCGTGGCTCATTTTCAAAGCACGCTCTGATGAAATCGGATTGATTTGCTCGATGCGAACAACAGGGAGGTGGCAGCAGGAAGCAAAGCAAGGACATCATCAGTAGTTTTGACGTTGTGGGATCGCTGTGTGGAAAAAGCATCATGGGCTGGTGTTTGGAGGCGGTGAGCTGTACACGACTGTAATGAACTTTCAAAAGATGTTCAAAGAAGTCACCG
This sequence comes from Brachyrhaphis roseni, assembly GCA_903066815.1. Classification (NCBI taxonomy): domain Eukaryota; kingdom Metazoa; phylum Chordata; class Actinopteri; order Cyprinodontiformes; family Poeciliidae; genus Brachyrhaphis; species Brachyrhaphis roseni. Next base: position 15,456 of record CAEFZY010012407.1, read on the forward strand.
AAACACAATAATGTCTATTTTAACACTGGGCTCAAGTCTATTCAAAAGAGGAAGTTGATTATAAATCCAACATTAATATTTGGATCAAAAGTGAACAAAATCAACACTAGTTGAACTAAAGTATTGTACCTTAGTTTTGAAAAGGCTTAATTGGGTGTGAATGAGGTGAGAATGAACTTCACAGTGAGATCCAAAGAGCTGTCTGAGGTCTTCACAACAATTATTAGAAGTTTATGAGTCTGGTGAGGTCTCTGCATAATTTGCTCGGTGTATCTACGAAAGTTCTCCCTGAACGCAGACCATGAGACGCTAAATGAAGTCTCCGAAAATTCCTAAAAGGATTTTGGACAACAGCCTCTTGCGACAAACGATATAAAAGTTTACACGTTTCTAAAGTCTAAACTTTAGAAAAATTTAGCACTGATTTGTGCTCTGATGGCCGAGTTGCTGCTGGTTGCCAACTTGCAACTGGCATCGGATTCATGTGAATTCAGGATATAAACAAGAAAAAACATGAATTTATTACATAAAACAACTCAGAGCTATGTGCCTCAGCTCAGAGAAGAAGGCAATGAATGAGCGGTAGAGGCAGAAGGAAGAGGAGGTGAAGGTGGATAAGGAGGATTGACCTTAATGAGGTGATAGAAAGAAAATCTTGAACTAGGAAGAAAGGTTCCCAGCAAAAATGGAGGAAAATGAAAAAAAAAACTAAGACAAGATGGTAAATAACCAGAGGGAGAGAAGAGCGCAGGTAAAGATCTCACAAAGTGCAAAAAGTCCTGTTGGGCTGCAAGGTCACACCAAGCACTGCCGCAGTCACCCTTAACATTGATTTATCTCTTAATTAGTGCAATGTAATGATACCGAAAACACAGGCCATCCGTCTCTTTTAACACACACATATTGTACGGCTGTACAGCCAGGAATTTCAGGACAGGCATGACTAAGGGATAATAATGGTGCCTTAAGATCCCATACCAACTCTTTCTCATTTAATTTCAAGATAATCAAGTAATGCCCACCGAGATAAATTCAGACTTTAACAACCACATGAAACGTTTATTACCTCAAGGCTCCAAACCCAATCCGCCCATCCAACTTTAACCTATCCGTCAGAATCACTGAAATTTTGAGTTTTAGTAATTTGTTAGCCATTGTCGTCAAAGTTGCAAAAAAAACAAACAAACCCTAAAACAACTCAGAGCTATGTGCATCAGCTCAGAGAAGAAGGAAATGAATGAGCGGTAGAGGCATTTATATGTTTCACTCCATAGCTAATGAGTCGATGTAATATTTGAGTTTTGTCGGAAAGAGCGACAAAAACATACCGACGTTTCTCATGGTCTTAGGAGCATTCGCGGAGCAAATGATTAACTTCCAGGTGACAGAGTTAAGAAGGAGATAATGAACAAGATCAAGGAAGATGAAGAAAGCAGAAACAAAACCACAGAAACAGTGGTGGAGAGGGGAAAATCTAAGAAAACTGAAATAATGGCTGAAGTAATAATTGGTGGGTTTGTCTTGTGGAGAAACAGCTAAACAAACACTGAGACTGTGGTGCTATTTATAGCTTATAATAAATAGGACGGGTTAACATAGTTTATGGCACTATTAGGTCCTTTAATGCTTTTCTCCAGGACAAAAAAAGACTTCCTGTTGTTAACATGTCCAGGATGATTTCAATCACTGACCAAGATTAAGTTTTAAAATTAGAAAGATAAAGTATATCTTTGACCTAATATCAGGAAGCAACAAAGAGATGATTATTAGTCTATCAAGTCAAGGAATAATTTATCTTATTGTAACAGACATCTTGCTCTCCCTTTAAGCAAATCACAGTAGCTTTCTCAACAAAGGAACGCTTTTTTTATTGTAGAAAAAACGGATGATTTGCTTTGTAACATCTTACGGTTTTTGAGTTTTTTGTTTTCCATCACAGGGAGCCTTGCGTTAAGAACAGAACCCATGTGGTTTTCTGAAAACGGCCGCTTTTGTCTTCAAACGCACGACAACGGCTGGAGCCGAGGGGAGATTGCTGCACAGCATCTCCGAGAATAAAAGATGCTCTCCTCATTAACTCCACAAAAGCAGCGTGAGAGAAAGAAGAGAATGAACATCCCCGTGGTAGTCGGAGATGGAGGTAAAAAAAAAAAGAAAGAAAAAACTGTCTGAAATATGCATGAAAGTGTCCATATTTCGCAGCTGAATTACATAATGCGGCGCTCAGAGAGCTAATCCCGAGCAGCGTTGTGTAATGCTGGAGATGGATGTGGAAGGCCCTGGGGCCTCGTCATTATTTCGACTTAAGACAAACTACTTCGTCCGGCGCCAAGCATGAGCAGCTGTTAAGAGTATTACATAAAAAGTGATAATTGCTACTCGCCAGCTCTGTTATTCTTCTACACTCCTTGAACTCGCGCGATGACTGCTCAGCAAACTGCACTGGACAGCTGTCAGGAGTCCATGAGTTTTGAACTTTTGCTTCTCCGAGGGAATCGGGAGTCTTAACTGAAGGAATGTGAAGAAGTCCGACTACGAGACAGTGAGCAAGTGTTTACCTCTTACAGATTTGTTATGTTTTTACTTCTTCGTCCACAGACCACAGCGCCTTGGACAGTCGTTGTGAATACCCTGCTGTCCTTGATCACAGCGCACCATTGCCACTATGCAGCAGAAAGTTTCTCAGAACATTTGAACCTGCCAACAAATCAGAGAGGTTTACAAAGTTTCCACTTATTATTTTTGAACCTGAAAATAAGTTATTATTTTTAAGTCCAAAAATAGATCGCTCTATAGTGTGTTGACTATAGAGCGATCTATAGTCAACGCACAGCTTCAGTTATTCCAGCTGGAAAACAGCGATCAGGTCCAAAACCTGGGAGTAGTGATGGACTCTGACCTGAACCTTCAGAGTCACATAAAGACAGTCACAAAGTCGGCCTTCTATCACCTGAAGAACATCTTCAGGATTAGAGGATTAATGTCTCAGCAAGATCTAGAGAAACTCATCCATGCATTTGTCTTTAGTCACACTGATTACTGCAAATAGTTTACAAATCACTGAACAGTTTAGCACCACAATACACTAAAGATCTGCTGCTGTTGTATCAACCTCCCAGACCTCTCAGGTCTTCTGGTTCTGGTCTGCACTCCATCAAAACCAGAACCAAATATGGAGAAGCAGCATTCAGCTTCTATGCACCACTAATTTGGAACAAACTTCCAGAAAACTGCAAAACAGCAGAAACACTGACTTCCTTTAAATCAAGGCTAAAAACCCAGCTGTTAAGAGTTGCTTTTGAACCATAATAAATGGTTCAAAATTCACCACCATATTTGATGTGTATTTATGATTTTAATGATGGAACTTGACAAAATATAATCTGTGACTGCTTTTCACAATTGTTGAACAGCCTTGCTGCTGAAATGTGCTATACAAATAAATTTGATGTCTAAAATGACATAAAGCCGTTTTAAACATCTGTAATGAAATAGTTTGGATCAAAGCATTTTGTCAAAGTTCTGTCCTGACTCCATATGGCAAAAGTGCTGTAACTACTTTGTTAATATATCACATAAAATCCTAATAAATACGTTAAGGTATATGTTGAGGTAACATGAAAAAATGTGAAAAATTTCAGTGTATTTGTGATTTGCACAGGAAGTGTTATGATTTGAAAGCAGCAGCAAGCAGAGGAAACTCTTCTTTCAGATGGTGCGATATAATGCACAGATGTGTCCCCACCCTGCATTACAATTAGTCAGCTTTAATGGTGAAGCAGCGCCGCAGAGAGCATCAGAAATGACACGATTCATGCAGGTCCATATGTTCAGATTCAGAGAGAACGAGTGGCTGCATTATCTCAGCTCCACAGTCGGTGAAAATCTAAAAGCCAAGGCTAACACTGTTAGTGAGGAAAAACTGCCTGCCTCAGATACGTTACCTGAAAAACGCAAGATATTTTACTGTGTTACAATTTCAAAACTCCATATGTTTTTTTTTCTAATGGAAACATCTGGCTGTAAAAAAAACAAAAAAAGGACAAAACTGTTCGCGCCCAGCAGCATCCAGATTTGCGTCGAAGAATCAAATTCCGACTCCTGTTCTCCACCAGCTACCTTCTCCCACGGGGAAAATTTCTGTCATATGGCAACAGGGTGCCTTTGTCCCCAGGAGCAACATCAAACGTAAAGTGGTGTGACTGTCAATAGAATTTAAATGAACAGTCATCAGTGGGACCTGGAGGTGAGGAAGGTTTTTCTGCACAGAAAGTTGACATGTTGTGGTGAATTTGTATGTTTCTCTGAATGGCAAGTAATGACAATGATCAGAGCTAATTGGCCAATAGCAGCTGGAGTCTAAGCCTACAATTCAACAACAGAATAGACTACTAACTGAGTGCATGAACAAAAACACATTGTTTATACCACTTCTGAGCTATATTTAGCTGCATACGCTAAAACCTAATCACGGATAGGAAGGAGTCAGACTTGGTGATTGTTCAGAGAGAGTTCAAACTAATGATATAATCAAATCATAAAGAAACATTGACGGTTCTTTTAGTATAGAGAAAGTGACAAAAAGGGAATTTTTATTTAAAAACTATATATATATATATCCATCCATCCCATCCATTTTCTTGCACCCTTATCCCTTGTGGGGTCGGGAGGTGCTGGTGCCTATCTCCAGCTGCGTTCCGGGCGA
>CAEFZY010012409.1:0-10370 GCA_903066815.1 Brachyrhaphis roseni
ACAGACTGAAATTTTAAAAGGTCCCGAAGATAAGGAGGAGCTAATCCATTTAAAACTTTATAAGTTAATAAAAGAATCTTAAAATCTATTTAATAAAAGACGGGCGTTCTGCTATATTCAAAAGGTTAGATTTAGGGCTTTATATTCTACAGCGCATTAGTGTTTCTTGGGGTTAAACTGGTCCTGAAGGGATTACATCAGCATATATAACCAGGTGTATTTCCACATGTCGGCAGACTTACTCTTCTACCAGCATTTGAAAACCATTGCAGACATGCAGCGCTCAGGAAGTAATGCTTGCTGTTTCCAAATGACAGATGTAACGCTCCTTTTTACCAAAGAACTACGGTACACCAAATTTCTCCCATTGAGTAAAACATCAAACTCTCTCTCTTCTCTGGATTGCAAAACTTACTTCTTGGCTATGACCATGCTCAGAGTTGTATTACGCCACTGCAATTAGCAGTGGTTTGTTACACTGGTGTTTAAAGCACCTAAATCATTAAAGCAGCTGCTTTTGGACAAAAAACAAAGTCTGGTCATGTGGGAATGCGCTGCAATGCCGAGGCAGGCTTACATGGGTTGTTTTTTCTGGCCCAATTCAAAGAGTGAGACCTCAATCCTTTTCTCTTTTACTGTTGAATCAGCGACATTCACATTAAATTGTGCTTTAGGAGTTATCGTCTGCTTCTTACAAGCTTCTAGAACATCAGTGCAACCATCTTTGATCAATAGTTTTAGGGTTTGAGTAGCTAGGTACTGACACTGTGAAGTCTTTGTGGTAACTTCATGCCCACAGGATATCCATGGCCATGTGTAATGTTATAAAGAAATTAGCTGGCAGGCCCAGAGTCAGACTCTATAAACCTGCTGATGAACCCATTAAATTCAAGAGAGGAGCCAGAGCCACGCTTGCTAAAGGTTGTTAGCTACTAATTGCTACATTTTGTGAACCCATTCAGGATACAGAAACCAGTTGGCACTGATCTGGGATCTCTGGGCTAATTGGACTGACACTGACACTCTTGCCCTGCAGAGTTCCCAGGAAAGTGATAGCGCATGCATTTGTGCGAAGGATTTTTGCATTCCTAATTAGCAACCATGCGCGTGTGACTGATGTTAAATCATGATTTTCAGATTCAGCATAATATGACAGGTGTCAATTTGATTTTGACAAGAGGTAAGTAACTTGGAGCTATATGAAAAGCACAACCCAAAAGATATTTCCCCCCTGCTGGCATCCAAGATTTTTACAAAAATGCCATCACAGTTGAAACAACCCAGAGGAGAACCTTAATGACTAATGAGCAACGGGAAACACTCCAGCACTCTTCTAGCCTTTAATTTCCACCTCAATGCACAGCAGAGCATGCCTGGTCCTCCAACTAGCCTCATTAGCATGTATATTCTCTTGACTCAACAAATCAAAGCACTTTTTTTTCAGCCAGGTGCTTCCCTCCTTAGCTCCGGGACTGTTGTACTTGATCCACAGAGCTTCACCAGAATTAACATTAAGCTACGGCTGATGAGAGGCCAGCGCAGAGTAAACCTTACTGCACCCAAAAAAATGTTAGGCAGTGCAGAACAGATATGAAGTTCTACAGGTTGCTTTGCTACATGAGTGCATCACTTTCAAAGTGCAGTCAGTAATGGAAGGGGCAATATGTGCGATCATGATACAAAGTGGTGGGCATGGGCTGGTGACCACAAATTTAAAAAAGAATTTTATGTTATGACAAAAAAAGGCATTTTGTTGTTGGGATAATTGTTGTTTATATTGTATAATTAATTTTTAACTCAGATTTATTATCTTTTGACAATCTTGCAAAGATGAAAGGAGAGGTCTGAACAAGATACACTTAAATGTATTAAGAGTAAGTTGATTTTTTCCCTTGTAAAATCTGCAGGACACAGAACCAAAACTTCATTCGAATGAATTATGCTCTTCTGCATGAACCCTGTGCAAGGAAAATTAAAATTTAATAATGATAATCAACTATTTTTTCTCCTTCTTTCAAGATTTGATTCAATTCTTTACTTTCTGACTCCTCTGAGATAAAGTGGAGCAACGCAATGTGTTTGTGAATCTCCCCCCTTCTTTAATGAGGCTCAGATTCACATTAGCTTCTCCTCTTTTTGACGGACAGCTTCCCCCCGCCGACAACAGGCTTGAAACATTTCCACAACATATTTCAGCGCGGCGGTGGTTTTTCCTTTGGGTTTTGTTCCAAGTCAAACATGCTCTCGAACTCGGAAAACTGGTGCTTCAAAAAGGAACACGTTGCACATCACGAGAAAGTCAGTAAATACAACACACCCCAGCTGTGAAAGTAGCAGCTGCAGAGACATAAGGGAGCTCAAGTAATTCCATGATGACTTTTGCAACGTCTCTTTTATGGAGACTGCAGAGCTGGTCCAAAGTTTAATGAGGCCCTGGGCAGAATTCATCTTTTCATTTATAAGGATTTAAATTCCTACAGTTTTATGTACAAATTTCATAAGGTTAAACAATAATTTAGAGGTTATATAGAGGTTAAAATCATCGTACAAGATAATCCAGAAAGAATTTAAAATGGATTTGTCACAAAAAATTAATCATGTTTAAAGAACTGAAACAAAACAGGAAGTATGCATTCAGAACATTATGTGAAAAAAAAACACATAGAAAGTTAAGACAACAGCAAAAGTTTTCTTAAAATAGAATAGAAACATTTCTGCTTCAATATCAGAAGCCGATTAAATTTTTCTCACTGGAAAAACATTGCACAAAGATTCATTCACAAGTAAAAAGTTACTGCTGCAAAATATGCTAATGACAGTGATTGGTGCTGCGTTTATAAAAGACCAGACGTTTCTCATAAGATTTCAGATAGAAATACGAAATAGAGTCATAAGAATTGAAAGAGTTGTTAAAGGATTGAGGAGCACTGACAGAGAGCTGTGCAGAAGAATGATTCAAAATCACAACTGAGCAATGGACAGGACTAGTTTCTCCAAACATCTTGAATATGTCATTAACAAGAAAGATTATTCCGTAAACTTTTTAAGAAATTTCTGCAAGTGTGTTTCACACCTGTACACCTGCAGCATATAACTTTATTTGTGAGATGAAATGCATTAATTTCTTTGTATGTGAGAATTACTTGAGTTGCTGAAATCATGTGGTGTGAATTTCATGCCCGTGACTCCATCAGCAATATTTAAACTAAGGAAAATATCAAATTTCTCAATACCTATTGCGTCTGCTGTACATAATAATTCGAACTTCTGAATGTGGCACCATATGGATTTAAGTTCATGGAGCCACCATTCCTGTTGACTGGATCAAGCAGCTGCAACTCCTGATTGTACACTGGGCCAGCCCTGGATGAGTGACCTTATTTCTTTCGATATAACTAGCCTTACACACCCAAATACAACACACCATCTTTTCAAATGGGATTTTAAAAACATGAAGCAAAGAGAGAGACCAGCCAGAAAAAGAGTCATGAAACGAAACAGAAGAAAAGAATGGGTAAAAACAAGCCTTAGTTTGAAATACACAATTTCATCTGTCAGGGAAACTTGACTCAGCATTCACTGTTGTAATTGATCATGAAGCAGTCGCTGGGCGTGCCAGTGCAGCTGTTGTGTTGCAGCTCAGTCTAATTAGCAGCCGGTGACCGATGACCCTGGACAGGATATGATGTGTACCTGCCTCTGCTGCTTTTCTAAACACTTGGGTGTGTTTTTCCCCATTTTCGTCTTAGACATAGGTTAAAAAGAAAACATGTTGAAGTCCTCCCTTTTGGCACCTAAAACAACTGTACTTCTGTGCTCTGAAAATCTATTTATAGTAACTTGCACAATAAAGTGGATTATAATCATACGGACTATGATCTATGTTTAGTCCTTCTTGATTTTTATCTATTTGGTTTTATTAACAAACATGTTACCATAAAAGCGTTTACAACTGGCCTGATTCTGATAACAAACTTCAGAAATGGCTATCTGAGGAGTTAGTGTTTGTGTTTCAGTGTGTGATTGTGTACATTTCCACATGTGTGCTCTCAAGGCAGAACATTTTTCTTGGAACACTTTGGAGATTTTACAAAAGTTAGCCTGTCCTCTCCAGGATTTAGTTTTTTTATTTTTTTGCGACGGTGCTGAAATGTCATCACTTCGCAAGAAGGGTTTCCAGGCTCCCCTCTGTCCGTGCTTTGAGGGTGTTTCTTTGAAAGACTATCAAACTGCAAAACTCATACAATCATGAGCACAACTTCTGCTGGAGTCGAACTGAAGAGCATTGCACAAAAGCACGCTCCTGTGCCAAACAAGTTTTGCATTTCCCTTCAACTGTGTCCAAGTCTATAATCCCTCCATCCATCTAAGTCAGCCTTTCTTCCCTCTCGTCTCTTCCCTCAGCTGTTCCATGCAACTGCTCCACTGGGATTGATACAATATTTTCCACCCTCAATTAGCAAAGAGCCTGTCGACTAATTCCAACTGTTTTTGCACCTGAGAGGGTACTGGGAGTCTGAGCTGGAAAAACTGAGTGGGATGGAGGTGAGTCGGTAATGTAGCGGTGTCGACAAGAGTGGGAGAGCAAGCTAAAGACTTCAAAGCAGTGACACTTCAATCTCTACTGAGTTTGCAAACCTCCCTATCTGTCTTAAACCAGATCTCATAGCGATGCACAACCACAGACTAACTCTAAGTTCCATTTTGGTACATTTCAAAGCCTTCATAACCATTTGTTTGGCAGTGTGCTCAGCTCAGGGTGCTACAACATCCCTTAACTCTGTGTGAGCACAGAAAAATCTGTTCTTTCCAGTAAAGCAAAGGATAATAAAGGAGGAATATAAGGAAATAACATGTTAACAGACAAGAGTTCCTGTTGACTTCAACGTCGTTGGTGTAAATGATTTTTGGAAGAAAAAACGGAAGTTTCAAAATCTCAACCGCTTTTCTTATTCACTCTTAAATCTGACAAATTTCCTTGTTTGTTCAGCCCACAGTTCTCCCAAAATGTGTTTAGTTTGAAATTTGTTTAATAGTTAGGTGGAATTATTTCCTACGGTAGCTGACACAAGTCGCCTTGGATGAAAGAGTAACGTCACAACATGGTCCAGAATTAAGACATGGGTAATTAATCTCAGTTTGAGTTTATGCAATTACTAGTGGATTTTAAAGACTTTGCCAGGTGACTGTTCCTGACAGGTTAACAAGTCTTTGCAAGTCTGCTCAGTGAAACAGTGGAAGCAGACTCTCTGGCCCGTCAGCTTGACCCAGCAGCTGCTCTTCCCCCAGTAGCTGAATGGAAAAAAGTCTGACTCACCTACTTGTATAAAAAGGTAATAACTACCAAATACATAAATATTACCGTCAAAGGCAAAAAATGTCTCTCCGAAGGCTACCCAGTCATTCGGTCAGCCAATGACTAATGGAGAGGGAGGTCAGATCATGGCCAGTTTTAGTTCATCTGGCTTTGTCCAGCTTTTAACAGATGTTCATTGATGGGCTGTCTACTGAGAAACAGCTTCATGCATAATCAAGCTCCTTGGAAAAGTTGCTAAACTATAGGATGCACTGTGAACGGTTGCTGGTCGTTGCTATTTACTACTTTTGCACTTTTGATTTTTTTTTCTGGTACAATGGAGGAAAGTTTTGAACAGCTTTGACAATAAATGGTTCATATATTATTTCTGTTATCCACTTTGACTCCTACAAATATTATCTATCAGCAAGGACACTCAGAGTTCTTTGGCATGATCAGAGGTAATTATCTTCCATATTTATCTCTATAGAAATATGGAATATTATGCATATTTTCTTATGGATAATAAGATAACCATAAGATATCTCGGAGTATCGGAGGATCTGTACAACAAATACTACGAGCAGCGTTTTATATAAAGTCTTCCGAGACTAACATAAAATTTATGTTAAGTTATGCAATAAACTTTCCATATATTTCATCAAACACCAGGTTAAATAAACTGATACACAATAGGAAAAGGAAATGGCAAAACAGTAATGTGAAGATGCTAAATGGGGTTACAGACCAGCAAAGGAGAAAAGAGGAAGGAGCCACATTCTGGAGATTGTGCTCAAGCCTTCCACACATATTAGATGAATAAAAGGGCTGTCTTGTCCTTGAGTCAGTCTGTACCAAATACTGTAAAGGAGTTGTTAGATCCTGGCCAGTTTCACTATTTTTAGATTTAAATAATCTCTGGGAGATGGTCATTGACTGGATCTTTTGAACAAGTCATACCACCACAAGGGGCATTTGGTACCATTTTACATTCAATGTTCTTAACCAGTTTTCTACAAACCAATCACCCAATTATGTGAGTTCAACAGATCAGGTTAATCAGGGGTAATTACCTGTTAGATTTAGTAAGACCCAACTGGTTCATATAAAAATTAGAATTTCAATAAATGGAAACGGTGTAACACATTGCCTTTCTGAAGCAATTTGTATTCATATTAAAGTATACGTAAGATCAGGGGTCAAGTTAATATTTTTTGCCTTTAACCATTTTTTAAATGGTGACATTGAAATCACATTGTTTGACAGATTGGCAGATTGCAATACACACTCCTGACCACTTGGTGCAGTCATTCATACATTTTCCACTTTGCACACGGAGTGCGTAGCAGAGGTAACCAAGCAAATCAAATAAAGACTCCCAGGCCCGAGAGCTGTGAACATCCATCTACTTTGACTGGACTTAACTGACTGATCAATATGTTGTATGTAAATGTATGCTGATGACGGTTCTGATGCCTCTGCTGACAATAACTTGTTGTTGAAAACAATAAATATATTTGAATCACAAAACCGATTTCCAGGCAAGTATCTGAACATCCCCTCTGGCATACTCAATGTGTCTTGCTAACCAGAAGCTGACAGTATCTTGGACAGTTATGGATGTTTCGGAGCATGGCTGTGACCACTGCATGTCACAGACGAGAGCAGCTGAACCCCTGGTGTAGGTGGAATGCATACTTCAAGATTCCCTCTCGCTGAAGCGAGTATTTGCAGGATCAGGAAACCACCTGGCCAGAGATTATTGCCGACTTCTGATCATTTCAATTGGAGATATGTTCCCTGATTTCAAAATGTTCGCTGAAGTGGTGCTTGTAATTCCAGTCTCCAGTCTGACAGCAGAGCATGGATTCAGACTCCAGAGCAACAACAAAACAGCCTTATGAAATCATCTGTTCAACGCAAAAGTCCAAAACCTCATGACACTAACCAATCCCACTTAAAACATTTGATTGCCTATAACAGAGTGCACAGTGGAGATCCAAGTAAACCAAAAGGAAGTTTTTGAGACTGGGCGTTCAGGTAAAAGCAGGTTAATCATTCATAATTTAAGTGCAATCATTTAATTTATTGTTTATATGTAGTTACTGAGGCCACAGTCAGTGATTTTTGTCACCGTGGAGAAAAAGTTACATGTATTCAGCTGCTTGATGTGTGATGGCATAGTGTGGAAATAGACTATGTCAAAATGACAGAAAATAAGAAAAATGTCTATTGCAACTTCTGTTTTTTTATTATTTAGCTCTGTCTATCTGTCTGTCTCTGTCTGTCAACATACCTGGTTATGGAATGGCATGTTTATACATGGTTTATAGATGCAATGTAGCATCTATAAAATGGCAAAAGAGTGCACACTGTTGAAGCCGTACACTTACCTGTAACCATAGCATATTTTTTTAAGTTGCATCTTAACTGCACATTCAGTTTGATGACTTGCAGTATTTACAAGTATGAGGTGAAGAAGTTTATGAAAAAGCCTACCTACATGCACAAATTAGGATGTGTACCAAGAGGATAACTTGTAATCTACAAATCTAATCTGGGTTATAATTCTCAAAACTATGCTGTGGTTTAAACCTGCTTACTTAAGACCTGATGCACTTTCACCACACTTCTGACAAGTTAATTGCCAGTAACACTAAGACTTTTTTTTCCAGCCCTAATGCACCACACCAACTGATGCTCAATGTCTTTCCTCAGTGTCTGCTCTCCCATTAGTCCATTTCCACACAAGGGTATTCTCTTCTCACTTAGCAATGCCTCTCCCATACTCCAAACACACATAAATAGTTCACTGGTACTATAACCTTTGGAGAGTCCCATGAACTATAAAATCGATTACAAAGTTCAGCCATAAAAGCAGAAATGTCACAGGGTGCACTGACACTAATTTCAGAAGCTACTTACTGTCGGCATAGTTTTTTCGCCTGGTGCCATCCACTTTTCCTGTTTTGTCAATGCAGAGGAAGAACTTGTTGGCAGAATAAAGCCGGCGCAGTCTGACGTCACCTTCCAGGTGATTGTAACTACGAGTGTGCCTTTCCAAAGTCCATGAACAGTTGGTGCCACTCCCCAGCCCCTGAAGGGGTTCATGCCCTGTTCGAGGAGGACAGGCTCCACTGCCAGCGGTGACCAAGAGCAGGGTGAGGCATACCAGGGCAAAGGAGGATGCACTGGGCAAGGGGATGAACGTCCCAGTGGAGGAGGCAGTGGTGGCTGTTCTGAGGGTAAGTTCAGGGCAAAGATGAGCTGCGGATGTCATCCATCTGCACATGGTGGGTTAGGCTCCCAAGGTGCACCTTGTGCAAGCTGTAGGCATGCTGGTGATCAAGAGATGTCAGTGTGGAGGGTGGGAGTCCTGGACAGCGAAGGGAGGGGAATGGTAATCACAACAGATCCTCTGGATGTCACTGATAGTCAGTCTCCACTTTGGGTTGAAAGCAAGTCTCTCTGGTTGTCATCTTCAGCTTTGAAATCACGCGTTCAGCTCCTGACATGAAGTCCACTCTCTCAAGTCCATCTTTGATTCTGATCCTTCTGGTGCCTCCCTGAACTGAAGTCTTCTTCAGTGGTCTGTAGATACAGTCCAAGGATGTTTAAGGATAAACATGAGTGTAATTCTTGAGTTTAGTCCAAATGGATGAGTGTATATCTTTATGCGTGTGCATGTGTGTGTGCACCTTGCGCTGCTCTGCTCTTTCCAGCTGGATAGAAACAAGTTGCCTGTCTGAGCTGCTGACCCGTGGCTGAGAGAGAGTTGAATGAGAGTTGCCGGTGACTGACTCTGTGTGTGTGTGTGCTCCCGTGTGTGTGTGTGTATGATACTGAGGGAAATAGAGAGGCAGCAAGTATGGGAGGGAACGAACCAGTGTGAGTCTGCGACAGTGAAAGAGGGAGGAAAGTGTGTGTGTGTGTGTGTCAGTGTGAGCAGAAGCCAGTGAGTGTGTGTGAGAGCTAGCATAGGGCAGCGAAGCAGTAAGCTACCGGCCTCATGCTCTGCTGTGTGCAGTCAGTCAGCCATCTCCCCTGTGCCGGCACTGACTGAGCCGTCGTGAATTTTATCCTGGGCAGGGCCAGCGTCTAGGGGGTTGAAAGGAGAAGGGGTGGGGGATGGAGGCCACTGCGCCCATTCATTGCAATTTCATACAAATGAGAAAGTTTGAACCAAGTATCGCCCCCTTTCAGTAGCCTCCTCTCAGAGGAGTTCACTGTGTGAGAAACATATTTTTGCCCTTTCATGGTCACAAACACCTGGAAAAACTTAGAAAACCTCAGTTCCATCTCATGACCTCCGTTGTGTCCCCTTGATGTTAAGCATTTTGTAGCAAATCATCTCCATTACTGTCTCAAACAGACCCTAAGCCAGCTAGGAGGCAGCTTTTTTGACACCTTCATGCTCATTTCTTCTCTTTAGGCATATGGGACAAATTAAGGGAAGGCTTTGCTTTTTTTTTTTTTTTTTTCACGGCTTCTGGTTTAAATCATCAAGCAGTCAGAGACACAGAGCAGGTTCCCTGTTGCAGGTTGAAGAAGTGTTAGCAGAGCTATTCCAGAGAATGCCAGAGAGACGTTTTGATCACCTGTGTTAATATTTCAATGAAACACCCCCTCTGATCTTTACCATTTAATTTAGCAGAGCGGGATGGAAATGAAAAGCACATTTTTTGTGACTTCCCACACTCTTGTCTGTTTTTTACAAGCTGTTTAATAATCCTGATTAATGTTTTCTCAATTTGTAGATCATTGTTTATTGACAATAAACTATAAACAATAGCTTATCGTTTATTGTCATAAACAATAGACTATATTGTTTATGACAATATAGTTTGTTTATATTGTCATAAACAAACTATATTGTTTATGACAATATAGTTTGTTTATGACAATATAGTTTGTCATAAACCCTTAAAATTGCTTTGTATTCCTTTCCAGAGTGACTAATGTCAATGATTCTGTTTCTTACCTTGAATTTCTTTCTGTCAGGACAAAATGTCTTGTTTTAAGACATAAGACATAGACATAAGAAACTTTATTGTCATTCACATCACATGTGGTA
>CAEFZY010012414.1:0-32687 GCA_903066815.1 Brachyrhaphis roseni
AGCGCCCCTGGTGGCCGTTAGAAAAAAAGGCATAAATAAGCCGCATCATTGTATAAGCCGCAGGGCTGAAAGCGTGATACAAAAGTCACGGCTTATAGTCCGGAAATTACGGTAAATATTTTATTAACTCTGTCCAAACAACCAGTTTCTTTAAAGGAACAGTTGTGCGTGGTTATTGTTGTACACAGGAGGGATCTCTCTCCTATTGCCGTCTGTATTACAGTGAATGTGAAGAAGCCTCAAAGGCTTTGTACTAGTATAGCGCCTTATCAAGTCCAGAGGCCCCCTAGGCAATTCCACTACAGTCATTCATCCATTCACGCAGACACACAACTGAAGAGACCTTGTTGTGTCCTGTCTTGTATAGTCATTTGAAAATCTATTAAAAGAACTTGTAATCAAAATGCAGAGAAGAATTTGTGACCTCGTCCATCTTGTTTCTCTGTGCAAAAGACACCTTGAAGTTCTCAGTATCAACAGTCCTTTATAAGTATTTAATTAATTTAAGTTAGTATGTTTAATAGTTCTCTATTGTGATATTCTCTTTTATTGAGAAACCTTATTTATGGACTTGCTTGTTTTGATTTCTTTGCATATGTTGATTGCCTGGGTTGTTCCTGACAACTGGTATACATTTCAAGTCGACAGGCCCAATAGACATATGTTGACTGAGAAAAAGGTTGTGTGTTCAATTCTTATTTTCTTTGTTGTATGTTTTTGGTATCTTTTAGTTTGCCTCATTGATGTTATTGTTTGTGCAGCCATATTGTTTGTCCACTTGAATAACTTTTAGTTTTTTGTTGTTTTTTTTTTTAACGTCGCCTTGCCTTTTACATGTGTTGTGTGACCAGTTTTCTTTTTTTGACAACCAGTATCTGTTTTGGCATCTGTTTGCAGGCTAATGGAAGTGCTAAAAGAGTGGGAGGGGATCATAAAACTGCTTCCCCTACTATACCCGTCTCTAAAATCCCTGCTTTTTATCCTAGCTCTGCTAAAGGCAGCTGCCAGTCTGCGCTAAACTCAGATGCTACTAATCCCATTAACCCGTCTTCTTCTGCTCCTCCTTCTGCGACAAAGTCCTCTCACACCCCCCGTTCCGGTTCCCTACCCTCATCCCATATCCCCTCACTGTCTAACGGATCCCTCAAACTCCCTGCACCTTCACAATACACAGGTAAAGCTCTCTCGTTCTCCTCACAGACTCAGAATGGTCGAGTGCACTCCTCCTCCTCTTCATTCTCCTCCTCCTCCTTCTCCCCCTCCCCTCTGTCTCCCACACCATTGGGGCCAGGTGGAAAGAGCATCCGCACCATACACACCCCCAGCTTCATCAGCTACAGATCGCACAACGGCAGCAGCAGCAAATCCTCCATCCCAACAACTACAGCAGCTAAGGACACAACTTAGCCACATTATCGCCAAGCGTGCTTTACAGCACAGCAGGTAGATCTGAATATGTTCCATGTAATACTTTTTGTTGCTTTTTCTGTTATTTGAAAAAAAAAATGTTGTCATTTGAAAGTATTATTAAAATAATGCACTCACTCTGTTTATATTTTGACACTGGCATTTGCGCACTGTTTATTTCTTTTCTGTTCCTTTCCTTTTATTTCAGTTCCCTTTTAGATTTAAACAACACTTGTATGGATTCATATTCTGCATCAGAGGCGAACTCTGACCTATGTTGTAATTTTTATTTTAATGGCTTTTTCACATAATTGTAGATTGATTTTGTAGTTGAATTGAAAGTTTTTAATTGTGGTGAAAATCTATATTTTTTGCATTAATTATGAATAGGGAATATATAGTTAATTTGCAATCAACATATCGTATAAATTCTTTAAATTTTGGGAAAAAGAGAAATGTATTAACTAGTATATTTAATCCTCTATATTTCTTATGTTTAACACAAAATGTAAAAGCCTTTAATGAATTTATACAGAATTTATGATGAAACTCATAATTAACTTAGTTTTCCAAGAGTATTTTCTTATTTTTCACCGTCATGACCTGCCAACTTCTTTAACAGATAGCAGCTGTTCTCATCATTAATGCAAGTTTTTGTTTTATTGTGCCTATTTGCCAAAGTGGTTGTATACTGACTTACTTCATGCCTAACTACAATCATCTACTTTTGGAAAATTTACTTGGCTCTTCTTGGTGTGACGGCCGGCATCAGTGGTCAAAAGTTGTGCTAACATGTATTGTTGCTGTTCATGTGATCTGTACTGAAAACAAAGTCAACGAGATGTACATACCAGTAAATGCTTCTTCTAAGACAATAAGTAGGTTTTTTTAACATACCAAAGTTTATTTGTATGCATGCCTTTGAAATATTTTAGGAGAGCAATGTAAAAGAGACAAAAATATGTTTGCACAAATAGATTTTGTAAATATTTTGGTTTTCTTTCTCTTTTTTTTGTAAAGCTTTAAGTCATTACATAAAGGAACAATGTGGTAAAAGGCAAAAGTTTGGTTGAGTAGCAAACGCAAATAAAGACCTGCATGCTTCTAGTGCACTGAATTTCTGTTAGTTTTTTTTTTTTTCTTGCTTCCTGTGTTACATGTGGGTAAACCTGTGTGCGTTTGTGTGTTTGTATGGATATATAAGAGTTAACACACCACAAACCATTTTGATAGATTACTCACTTCTGCTTGACTGTCAGTTTCTCAGTCACACACTGAAGTCTTCCACTCTTAGTGAGCACATTTTAGAACGGGCTCCAACTGCAACTACAGGTAAGATTATTAGAGACTTTAAATATAGTCTAAAGAATATTTGCTACTTTTTCTGTATTTATTTCTGCTATATAGTTGTTTGAAGGCTATACCTTGTGTTTAATAACCTTCACACATTTAACCAGGTAATATAAAATTAGACTGAAAGAAAATATTTGGTGTTTAAATGGTCTTGACAGTTAACATCACCCTTTAATCACAGTAATTCTCAGGAAGGCAAATGAAAAAAGTAAGTTATAGGTACACATTATATAAATGTATCCTGCTTATAAAGAGGAAACCGATGAGTTCCTTCTTTCTCGACAAGTGACCTTTTGATAGTTGTCATTATCGTCATACATTTTATTGCCAAAAATGTTTAGATGCTTGATTTTTATACATATGTGAACCTTAAAGCTGCAGTATGTAACTTTTATAAAATATTTACAGTATGCTATGAGACAGATAATCTGTGAAAATACGGAGTTCATCTGCTTTCTCCCAATGCTCCCAGTGCTATCTAGAAACAACCAATCAGAGCCACGAGAAGGGTCTGATTGCGATTGAGCATATTAAAAGATATTATTGTAGTAAAAGCTTTTTTTGGGGGTGGGGGGGATTTGTCTCATTCAATGCTCTAATTTTCTGAGAAACTTTTTGGGGTTTTTTTTATTATCTGTAGCCATAATCACAAAAATAAACACCTAATATGCTTCAATTTTATTAAGACAAACCTTTATGTGCTAAGAGTGATAATCACTGACTTCACATTATGCTTTATCCTGCACTAGACCGGTCCTTGCCATGACACATGCCAATACTTCCACTGGGAATGAGACCAACACATTACCTCCGTGGGATATTTTCCTCACCGTGTTTTACATGTTGATCTTCATCATTGCTGTTCCTGGGAACTCCTTGGCGTTGTGGGCATTCTGTCATCAGAAGGGCACTTCACCCTCCAAGGTCTTCCTGAGAAATCTGGCTATTGCAGATATCTGCTATGTCCTTATTTTACCTATGCGCATAGTTTATCACTTGTCTGACAGCCACTGGCCCTTTGGAGATATCCTATGTCAGATGTCAGGCTTTCTATTTTACCTGAACATGTACTGTAGCCTCTACCTGATGAGTTTCATCAGCCTGGACAGGTTGATAGCTGTGACTTTACCTCTAAGGTCCCAGGTGGTAAGGAAGCCTTTGTATGCACAAATAGGTGTGACCATACTGTGGGTGATAGTCATTGTGTCTATGATTCCAACACTTTTCTCACAAAAAAACCGAAACAACTCACCTAACAACTGCAGCATGCTGTACCTTGAAAGAACATCACCCAAAGCTTTGATCTCCACCATAGTTGCTTTTTTTATTCCCTTCACCACCATAGTTGTCACCTCCCTAGTGATTCTCTTAAAACTGAGGAACTTGAAACAACAAGAAGAGCATCCAGTGAAAGACAAAGCTATGAAAATGATCATACTCGTAGTGCTAAACTTCATGTTTGCATTTGTTCCTTATCACGTGTGCAGGGTGACATACACTCAAAGTACAGCTGGAAGGTTGGAGTCATTGTCTTTGAAAAGAGCCAATCAGATCACATCTGCGCTGAGCTGCATCAGCGGTGTACTGGACCCTGTCATGTATTTCTTCTTGAACCGAATTTACAGGAATACATTTCTTCATCTGTTCTTTAAAACTCAGAACCCTTCTCTGTAAGCATCAAAGGGTTGCTTACAGAGCAACCCTTGTCATTTAGCAAGTCATTTAGCAAATTCTTGCTAAATGACTGTCTTATTGTTGGACATTTTGAAGATTGGAAGGTCTTGTAACTATGATTTAACACATCAAAGATAACTGGAGAAATATTTTTATTTTTCAAATCTGTAAAGCATTTACTAGAATGTAATGAGTTACATTCTAGTACTTTCTGGTACTTTTTACTGATGTTAAATGAAATAGATACATCTCTTTACATTCAACAGTCAGATTGTAGCTTCTAACCTCATAGTGTCAAAAATGTTAAAGAACATGAAAGTGTGACATACTTATGGTCCAACAAGTTTTCAAGGAATTTAAAGCTCTGCCTACTCTATTATCTTTAGATTGCATCCAAAAGGTTTTCTCCTTTTCAAATGTTCTATATTTTGTCCTATAAAAACCACCAGTTTTTTTTTTTTTTTTTGTTAAATTGGGGGCTATATATGTTATAGGAAAACGCACTTTCTGTTTTTCTTTATTATGAACAAAGATTGGAATAAAATGCTTTTTTTGTGCAAATATGCTCTCTTGTGGGTTTCTGACAGGTTTGACCAGTACTTCTTTTAGAAAATCTATATTTTCCAATTAAATTAGTAAGTTTCTATGTATAGAAAAACCACACTTGTGTTGTGCAATATGTTTGTACTGCTACCAAGACCTTTTTTATAAGATTAGGCATAACACCATTCTGTTAAAATACCATAATGAATGTCCTTAATATCAATTAAACTATGAACATTAAGGGTAGACTGACCTGTCACAATTTTCAAAGCAGGGCTTTGTCCATCAGAGAAAAATTAAAATTAAACCACATGATCAGTCGATTTTGAAGAGAAATACCAAGTTTTCTGCAACAAGTAAAGGAGCATACAGTCACAGCCAATAAATTATTGTGGAAATCTAAGATCCAGACAGATTTGACAGTTGTAGATGAAATTACAGGCTCTTACCAAGTTCTGAGACTAAAAAAAATACAGAACATGACCTACGTACTGGGGTTTTTTTTAACATTTGATTTGAGCTCTTTGTTCCGTAATTTCTGGATTGACATTTGTAAATACAGTATTCAGTTTAAGTTTAAATTTATTAATGTCCCAATTTGTAGGACAGCCGAATGGAGCAAACAGCTGGACTATGAAGTTGTGCCAGAGTCTTAAAAAAGAAAATGTGTCCAGATTTAAAAACAAAACTTTTTAAATTCTTCTCAAGTCCATTCAGAGACATTTCATGTTCTTGTTGTATAATACCTTTGGAATCCTTTATTTTGTAACAAAATAAATCTTTTCATCCAATGATTTCCAAATCTATTGTCTCTTGAAAATATGGCTTAGTAAAACTTGCGGTCTTTATCAAACTGATAGATGAAATTAAATCCTCGTTGAACTTAAACTTGAACCTAAATAGGAACAGAACTGAAATTAGTTTATTTGGATGGCCTTACCCAAGCAAATCAATTAAACTTTCTTCTTATGGTCTTTGCTCTTTTTTAACAAATTTCATACAAGAAACTTCTGTGTAACAATTGACAGCTCTCAGAAATTTGACAACCATATCAGAAGAGAAGTGAAATCACATTCTTCTTAGACTTTTAGCCAAGGCAAGGCCAAATTGCTTTCCTGTATATTTTGAAAACAGTTATTTGAATGAGGCAAATACGTTTGCAAATTCCGCAGGAAATACAAGCAAACCCAGCTGAAAACCAACAGGTGCTTTCTCTCATAAATCCTGCATCTACTTGGAACATCTGGGAATTAACTTGTCCTGACAAGGAAAGGTGAGTACCAAGAAACCTATGGCATTACCAATAGAGAAAAATTGTTAAGCAATGCATGTGTGCCGTTGATTCATATGCATGGAAATAATGTTAATTCACTTTCTATGCCCTTAAAACACTCAAATGAATACAGAAATGTGCAAATACCAATTTTTTTCCTAAACGAGAAATGCTGCAACTCTATGGATTACAGCTCTTAATACAAAAGCCTGTGGTTATTTAAAAATTCAAAAAGAATGAGGAACTTGAGGTCCGTCAGACAAGAATGGGTCACTATCAGTCCAGCAGGCCAAAGCGACTTGCAAGTTATGCAGAAGAGAGTTCACAGTGTAAACAGTGACAATACATATTGCTGTGCAAAATCATTACTTTACTGCTAAAGCTAGAAAACAGTTTTTTTATTCATCAGTGTGCTATAGAAATAGGTTTTTCAAATGAAATTCTACAAATAAAAAAGTAACCTTAACAAATTTAATTCACCACTTCCACAGTAAGGAATGAGATATAGACTTGTGCACAAAACATATTTTAGAGAAACTCTAAAAGAAAGGGGAAATTGTGAGTGTAATGCCACATTTTTATGAAGAATAACATCCTTTTGTGGGGGCAGGTGTTAAATATCTAAACTGTGGCGTAGGGGATAAGGCGACCCATGATTATGATTGGAGGCCTTGAGTCCTCAACGTGGCCGTTGCGGGTTCGATTCCCGGACCCGACGATATTTGCCGTCAGGT
The DNA here is from genome assembly GCA_903066815.1 of Brachyrhaphis roseni. Classification (NCBI taxonomy): domain Eukaryota; kingdom Metazoa; phylum Chordata; class Actinopteri; order Cyprinodontiformes; family Poeciliidae; genus Brachyrhaphis; species Brachyrhaphis roseni. The sequence continues at coordinate 6,985 of CAEFZY010012414.1, forward strand.
CTATAGACGGCAAATATCTTTTCCCCCCTCTCCTTGCCCCCTTTTCTGTCAGCTTGCTTTCATAAAAGGGACACTAGAGCCCACAAAAAAAAAACCCGGGAGGGGGAAAAAAAAACTAACTGTTTTATTTTTAATCACTAAAGATCAAATGGAAAAATGCAGAGTTCTACTTCAGATAAAATTCTTAGATAAAGTAGAAACCACAGAGGACCTAAAAGTTTTCTAACACTTCCTTTTTCTAATTGATAAATATAGCTTTACAGCTCATGTAAAAGTAGTTCTGGCCTATTTAAAAATAATATAGTGTGCCTGCCATGCAAAGATAATTGTGTTCCTTAAACTTTTCACATTTTATGTTATTGCCACAAACTTTGATTTGTTCTATTAGGGCCTTCTATAAACGACCAACACAAAGCAGTGCATAGTTGTGAAGTGGAAAGTTAATGACACATGATCAATATTTTTTTAGAAATAAAAATGTGAAAGGTTTGGGGTGCGTATGTATTCAACAACCTTTACTCTGACAGACCAAAGTATAATTCTGTCCCACCAATAACACTCTGAAGTCACCTAATTGATTAACAGAGTGCACCTCAGTGAAACGTAGTATAAATATTGCTAGACTGTGAATGTCCCAAGAATAATTAGAAAAAAAATAAGTGGAAAAACAGTATATTTTTCCTTCCATGTCATGTGTAGGCAAAGCGCTACATTTAAGCTTGTAACATCACAAAATGCAAAAACCTTTAAATGTTTTTTATACAATGTTTCCAAAGCATTGCAATCCATGATAATTAAGTCGGTGGGTTCATTGGAATGAACTAAACAACCTACCAGTGGTTTAGTTCAAATTCAGCTAAAAGTAGAATTTGACCTTGTTTGACTTTTTACGGCTTCCGTACTCTGCGTTTGTTACCAAGGCAGCAAGGAGGAAGCTGTGAAAAAGGGAGCGGACCGTTATGTGCCTGTTTTTTTTTTATTCTAGCTTCACGAGTTTTCTTTTCGACCCGAACTAGCAGTGTATAATATTTCGAGACAAAAATGTTTATCGAAATGGGTTTGTTGCAGTTTTTGCATTTTTAGCATGTGACAACATCAGTTTATTAAACGGCCACGTTGCGTTATTTAAAGTGTATTTTTTTCGTATTTTAGTCGTATAGAAGTACTTAAGTAAAGTTCTGCTTGTCTCTACTATGTAAACAAGTTTAGTTTCGTAACTGTAGCATTGTGGCAATGTAAATAACCTCATTCTTGTTTCAGTCTCGGTAGATAAAAATGTCCATCCGCGCTGTTTTTCACGGCACCGTAGCAACTATGTTGATCAGAAAAAGCTAATATCTTGGATCTTCGACATTATGGGCACCGCATCCTCTTTGGTCAGTCCAGGAGAGGTGATCGAGGATGGATATGGCGGTGAGGGAGGGGAAGCATGTGAGATACCCGTTGAAGTTAAGCCCAAAGCCCGACTCCTTCGCAGCTCCTTCCGCCGTGGACCTCGAGTTATCGGAGCCAGTTTCAAATCCACGGGCTCCGTGGACCTGGAGTACGCTGCAGAGTACGAGAGACTTCGTAAGGAGTATGAAATCTTTCGCGTTAGCAAAAATAACGAGATCACATCCATGCAGAAGAAGGAGGCCAAATTGGACGAGGAGAACAAGAGGTTAAGAGCCGAGCTGCAGGTTAATAAAGAAATCGCTCAGTAACATGCAGTTCTGTCAAAATGTATTGCTCTCCTTACATATTTGTTTTGTTTGTGCTTTTTAATGTTTTAAGTCATCAGACACAACCTGCGTGAATTATACACTTTGATTAAAAAAATATTAAGGATTAAGCACCCTTATCCTCTATGAAGAAGTATTTACCTCCCTTCACATAGGACCAGGGTGAATTAAAAACAACAAAAGAAATCATTTATTTTATTAAATAAAAGTGCATTTTGTGTTTAGGCAAGTCTTTGTTCAACATCAACTTAGTTTTTTGTTGCTCTGCAATATTTTATAGTGACACAAAGCAAAAGAAGAAGAAATCTCTATGGTAGCAAATACATGTTCATATAACTGTATTTAGAGAAGGTGGATGTTTAAACTATTCTGCTGGGGTTTGACAGGCTCTTCAGAAAACCTACCAGAAGATTCTCAGAGAAAAAGAGGCTGCTCTTGAGACAAAGTACCAAGCTATGGAGAGGGCTGCCACATTTGAGCATGACAGGGACAAAGTAAAACGGCAGTTTAAGGTAAGTTGCACCAAGTATTATTTTTATACATTTGTGGCAGCAGTTTTTAAAATTTGTACCAGTAATTTAAACTGGGTATTTACTTAAATTTAGATTTTCCGAGAAACAAAAGAGAAAGAGATACAAGATCTGTTGCGTGCAAAGAGGGATCTGGAGGCCAAATTGCAACAGTTGCAGACTCAGGGTATCCACATTTTTAGCTCCAATGACTCTGACTCAGATGATAATCAAACTACTGTGACTGGTAAGATGCAAATATCTACACACATCATGTCCAGTTTTGTTCTTTTTCTTTCTAGTTGTGTTTAAATCCACATTCTCTTCTTGTATTCTACAGCTGTAGGAACTCAGTGTGAATACTGGTCTGGTGGGGTGCTGGGAAGTGAACCTTCTATGGGTAGCATGATGCAGCTGCAACAGACATTCAGAGGACCTGAGTTTGCGCACAGTTTAATAGATGTGGAAGGACCCTTTGCAAATGTTAGCAGAGGTAAGGAAATGATTGCAAAGGCATCCTGTAGTGATAGGAAGAGTTAAATTAGTCACTATGGTTAAATAGACTTCCTGTGTACAAAGGCTCATCTCTTAGTTTTAAAAATAGATTGGTTCTTTATCTCCGTGTGTTATCTGTTTCTAACCTGTTTTCCCAAACCATCAAATAAAAGCAAAATAAATAATAATGTTAGTATATTCCACAATAGTTGCAACTAAATTGTGAGTTTGCTATTCCTTTTAACACCACTGATATATCACAGAGAGTTTGTTTAAAAATTGATGAGTTTTTAACATGTAGACCGCATTATTGTTTTTCTTCCTTCAGATGACTGGGATGCTGCGGTGGCCAGTCTACTTCAAGTGTCACCTCATGTACCCCAGGCCTTATGGAGTAACACCGTGCGCTGCTACCTAATCTCCACACAAGATACCAAATCAGAGATGGAGATCTTTGTCAAGGTCAGTTTGATTGAAATTTAAAGTCAGCAGCTGTAAATGTTGTGTTTAGGGGATATTTTGAGATTTATATAATATGTATAACGCACCTTCATAGACATAGCTGTTCGAAAGACATGTATCTGACTTGGTGTTTAATGTCAGCAGATTTAAAGTACATTTAACTATACTAATATTCATAACTTGGTCAGTCTCGTATCTATCTGAAGGAATGAATAGCTTGCTTTCTAAACTAATATCTGATCAAGTTAGTCACAAATCAAACAATATTGCTTCAGTACTGATTAACTAAATCGTAACAATAAGCATAAAATGGAAAGGAGCGAAGCACTACACAAATGAATTTACAGAGAAATTTTTAAAGTGAACATAGCAAATTAATGTTTTAAATAAATAAATGATCAGGATCTTATAGGGTCCTCGGAACCCAGAACAAGAGGTTCTGTGACTTTTTTCCAAGTCTAAAATCTAACTTTAAACTGAATGGGGAAAATTAGGAAGAGTTTTTTTTTTTTGTCATTAGAGCCACGTTTTAGTCATCACACTTCACAAGCAGCAGGGGATCGCCAGCAAAACCAAGCTTATCAGAGTTTCTAACTTTCTCTGAACCCATAACTTTTTTGCCTCTAATAGAGCAAACTTTCCAGGGATTAAGAATATGATTCTGGCAAACAGAACCTACATACATAATTAAACATAGAATGGTTGATCACTCCAACCCTCTGGTCTGGATAGGCACAGCTTACTAGTTTGGACAATATATTAAAATGAAATAATTTTGGTTTTCCAAATTATCAAAACAAGTTTTTTTTACATAAGAAGAAATGTTAGTAACACATTTTAAACATAACCAACAAGGTCATGCACTCGATGTTTTGGAGATATTGATCTTGTTCTTGCGTAAACAAAAAGCTGCTCTTTGAGGCTGTTTAAAAATACCCACAGACAAAGCAGTTAAAGTGAGGGAAACTTAGCTGCACTACATGATTAATGTTAACTTGGGACTTTTATTCCAGTGTCCTGTTCTCACATCACAAAGTAGTGATGTGTGTCTTAGCAGTTATTTGAATTGGTAGGAACTTTCAATAATAATTTTCTTTTAAATGTCATTTGTTTTATTGACAGAAACACTCTGCAGTGTTACGGAGAATGTGTGAGGGTCTGGGCCATTTCTACCTAAACGTTTTCTTCCCAGAGGAGAATGCTGCTTCATACGCTATGGTGCGGAGGCAGGAGATCGAGCGGAGTTCAATATGTGTGCTTTTTCTCAAATCCACCGTTACAAGGTATTGACTGCACATCCTGTGTGATTAAAAACTTTTCTGTCGGGTCAAAAACATCTTTTTTTTAAAGAGAATAGCTGAGTTTGAGTTTTGTGACAGGCAATGTCTTCAAAATAAAGTTTTGAGAATTACTTCACTGTGGTAGAGTGAAGCCCATTTCATTGTTCACAGATTTTATTTTTACAGCATATGAAGTCGACTATTCACTCCCATTTTGGACTAAATGGGAGTGATCTAGTCAGTGATTTTCTGCGAATCTGCGATTTTCCAAACTATGTAATTGCAGAGTAATTTTACTCCATGTAAACTCTCTCAGTATGTTGACATTTATCAAAAAGAAAAAATTTTTGTATTAATAACTTGCCTAAACAGGAAGTGCTTTGTCTGATTTAAGGTCAGACATGCAGAAAGGGTAAGTTTTTGTCTTCAGAAATAATGGATCTTTAAAATGTTGTGACAAACATTCATTTTTGCAGCTCTGTGGTGGAAGATTGTGAGGAGGCTTTTGTTAAAAACCCAGATGGACATCCACTGGTGCTGTACCTCAGGACTGAAGAGGACAGGGGTTTGACTGGACCCATTAGGCAGCTGTTGGAAAGGATTAATGCTGCAGACAAAGCTTCCAAAATCAAGGTGTGGAGCTTATACATTAAGAGAATAGAAGGGAACGGATATATTCCACCATTACCATCTGAAACGTTTCTGGGATTATTATTTCATTTCACTGTAAGCTATATAAGTTTTATTGTTACACAAACCATCTTGTGTTTGATAAAACAGGCTGAAATGAAGGGAATGTGTTTACTTTGGCTAAACCAATAAAACACTCCTCTTTCAGCTTATTTAGTTTTCCCATCTTTATATAAAGAAGTTTTCATATAGTGGGTATGTTTTGTCTTACTACTACTTTTTAATCACAGAGCTCCTGCACTGTCTGTGAAGAAGCATGGAAACATCTTTGTCTTTATTTTCTTTTAATCTGGATATATTAGATTAGAGGAAAATTTAGCAAACTTTATTCTTTAGTGCATTTTCTGAAATGATAGGATTTTGGACATTTATTGGCATAACAATTACATTCCCTAACTTGGATTTAGCACATTGCAATTTGTTTATTTTTCTATTTTTATTTAGTTTTTGTTTTTGAGTCTCAGAAAGAGAATCCTTTTTTGAAAGTAAAACGCATTTTTTTCTGCCTTTTGGCATCTAGGTTGTGTTCTAACAAGATTTCAAACAGAGTTTGAAATTCAAAGCACTGAACCCTGTATTTTGTGTTTTTATAAACATAACAAAGGTGTCATAGATCTTAATTTTTTTTACATTTCATTTTAACAAAATTTAAAAACATGAAAACCATATTCACCATTGTGCTGTTTCATAATTTGCTGAAGTTGTGGTCAATGTTTTGCACTCCTGTGCAATCTAGAAATTTTGTTCTGGGAAAGGTATATTTTTAAAATTAAAACATTGTATAAACCTTACATTTAGGCTTTTAATAGTCTGTAATATCTGACATAGTATTAATTATTTTGCTTTGACCTTATTGTTGTTCACCAAGAGTTGTTAATAATATTACAACATGTTTATCATTCAGTGTTTATCATCTATCCATTAGTAAATATAGAACAAAATTCAGATTTATAGTCTTTCATTTTAAATATTCCCCAGGTGGTGGATCACAGCAGCTCTGCAGAAGAAGGGGCTAGCCTGATTTATGCTCAACTAGAGAAAGTCATCAAACAGGTGTACCATTATTCAAATACATTGGTTTGTTTTGTTTCATCACCTTAAGGGAGGTGTATACAGAAATAATTTTTGACTGGCTGTCCTCTCCATGATTTTTAAACACTGAATTTTATCTTCCTCGTATAGGAATTGTTGGGTTTTGAAGGAGGAGATGATGACTCTAAGGATGCTGCCATAGACGAGGGCCGTGAGGAAGACCTGGGAGACGTGCTTTGGGATCTACATGATGAACAGGAGCAGATCGAGTCCTACCAACAGGCTTGCAGCAGCACCACCTCCCAATTAGGTTTTCAAAAGGTACAACATGCATGCATATTCTGTTCTAATCTCTATCATTACCTTCAAAATGCCTTACTTTCTATTCATTAATATCTGTCGCTCTGTGCTGCGTGCGCTGCCCTTCTCAGTATATAGATCGTTTGAACGACATGATAGCTGCCCCACCCCCCACCCCACCTCTGCTGGTGTCTGGGGGTCCAGGCTCAGGAAAGTCTCTCTTGCTTTCCAAATGGTGAGATGAGTTTTGCACAAAAAATACATTTATCAGTTATATTGGCTAAGATCTATTTAAACCAACTTAAAGATCCATTCCTTCAGTTTGGCTCTTAAATGTAGTTCATTTTTGGTATTTATTTGTGTTTTATTAATTAAGAATTTTAACAAATATAGTCTTTTTTTTATTGTATTGTATTGTGTGTTTAGTTAGTTTAATTGTCAATGTGTTTCTGCCAATCTTTTTTAACGCTACCGTTAACACTGCTTTATATGAAAAGTGATCTTCAAATAAAGTTTGATTGATTGTTTGATTGAGAAGTTGATGCAGGATATAATCAATGTTATGAATTATTATAAAGGATATCCTTTTTAGCTTTGTGTGGTTTTCCTGTTAGACATACATTGTTTTATTTCTGCAGGATTGAGCTGCAGCAGAAGCAATCCCCCAACACTTTGTTCCTTTATCATTTTGTCGGCCGCCCACTTTCCATAAGCTCTGAGCCAGTTCTCATTATCAAACGCCTCACAGTAAAGGTAAAGAGTGACATGCTTCAACCAAAAACATGTTTTACTTGACAAATAGGAGAATTTGTTTACTGTTAATATTTTGTCACTTAGTTGCTGCAGCACTTTTGGTCCATTTCTGGTTTATCCATGGATCCCAGTAAGATTTTGGAAGAGTTTCCTCGCTGGCTGGAGAGACTATCTGCACGGCACCAAGGAAACATCATCATTATCATTGACTCAGTCGACCAAATAAAAGTACAGCCCTTCTTTAATTTAAACCCAACACTGAACATATTTTATCTAAGCCTGTACGGTTTAACTCCACATTTCAGAAATAATTTTTGTCCGTTTCAGCAAGCAGAAAGACACATGAAGTGGCTGATCGACCCTCTTCCTGTAAATGTCAGAGTGGTTGTGTCTGTCAATGTAGAGACGTGTCCTCAGGCGTGGAGGTAATAACTCTGACTGCAACACTTTGAATTTAATAGTGTGATCCATATAGGTTTAAAACTGAACTTACAGGCCCAGATGTATACATACACTCCCATAAATATATTTGGGTAAATATCCCTGATTAAGTTGCAGAGAAACTGCATGTTTCTTCTTTAGCCATCAACAAGGTTCTAGCATCATTCAGGCTGGATAATTGACCACTCTTATAAGAAATAATAAAGAATGTTTAAATTTGTGAGAATTCGCTAGCATTTCTAAATCTGCACTTTTTGGTTCCATCTGTGAAAAAACGATACATTTTCTCTTTAGGTTGTGGCCCACACTTCACTTGGACCCACTTAGTGCCAGAGAAGTCAAGAGTGTAGTCAGTGCAGAGTGTCAAACCACGGATTTCAGACTCACCAAGGATCAGGTCAGACTGCTTGTTTGAAGTATTTGAGATAGAAAACAAATGTTTGTTTTTATAAAACCTATACATTTTGTTATTTTGTTGTAGGAGAAAAAGCTGGAAAGGCACTGCCGCTCTGCATCGACATGCAACGCATTATATGTCACACTGTTGGCAAGGATTATCACCAGGTCTGTTGTGTCAGCTTTTTGGTTCTTTATGTGCAGAAAAATAGGAAAGTGAAGAAAATTGTAGATGTTTGGTTTTAGATTGATTAGATCAGGATTGACCTTAGGTTCTTTGATCCTATTGGGGTTATATTTTGACAGTTACAGACAATTCCCTTCAAATCCTATTTAATTTTTTTAAAAACCGCTTGTGAACCGGACTGTAATTCTTAAAACATATCAGAATTTTAAATTACCTACTTTTAGTATTTGTGTATAAGTGTATTTTGTCTGACTTGCTGGGAAAACATTTAAAAAATTTTTGTAGACTGTTTATTTCTCTGACAATTTTCTGTTACATAAAATTTTCTAAGGATAATTCTGCATATTTTGGATTCATAGTTTTCAATCTGGCTGGTCCTTGGAGAAGAGCTTGGAGCAGTGTCTGCAGTGTCAGGACACCTTGTCTCTGTACCGCCTGGCGCTTAAAATGATGTTAAAGTTCCTCAACACAGACAGAGAGAGACATATAATGAAAGAGGTAAAACAAAGTCATTTCTGGATTTTGCTGTTATTGCATCAATAGATAAACAAATACTCACATTATACTGCATACTTTTTGATGCTCTGCAGAAGAATTTGCATATTGTATTTTCTTTCTCTCCTAGATGCTGTGCCTTGTATTTTCCAGCCACAACGGAGTGAGCGAGTCAGAGGCATTAGATCTTTTCCCCGAACTAGAGTGGGCCGCTCTGTCTTCTCTGCTCTACCATCTGAACAGACTCTGCATTGTGACCCTTCGCTGTGGACTCATCAGGTATCAGCACCTCCAGGTAAACAGGCTGACTGGCAAGAACACACAGAGAAAGAAAATGCAAAATATATACAAGTGCAATATATTCAAGTGCCGTGATTAAAGAGCAGCTAAATGATAATGTTCTTGTTTGTCAGATAAGTGTCCATTACCTGGCTGGAACCTCAGCATAATTTGGATTCATCCAGTTTACAGCCAGTTCCATGTCTTTGTAGTGACATCATATATTTCTGCTTAAAATGATTCTTCCACTAGCATATAGAGGCCAGATTTCTCTATAAGCACTACCTCTGAAACCAGATATTTTCATGCAGATGGAGGCGGATCACATTTGATATGCTTCATCATCATTGGTTTTCCATGTTAGCACTGAATCGCAGTGAAGTAGACATGCTGACACCTGCTGACCCATTGTGGTACTGATTTTTTAGATAAATTGTTTCAGAATTCCAGGATTTGTTTGCACATTTCCACAAACAATTAACAAGTACATCTCTATAAATTAGAATGCACGGAAAAAGTTCATTTATTTTGGAGGTATAGTTTAAAAACTCAAATGCCACACAGTAGAATATTTCCAGAGCTTATTTCTGTCAATTTAATTAAAAATCCAAAATTCAGTTTTTCAGGTAGTTTCAATAGTATACAACACCAGACGGAAATGTTATATTATGGGCATGTTATCAGAGGACAGTTCACAGAGGATAGTATTTAAGCATATTAATGGAAAGTTAAATGGAAGAAAAAAACTGTCCTGACTCTTTTTATTAACTGTATATCAGCAGTTTAATGACAGTCTAATTTCTAATGTGCTTTTATACCTGGTTGTCCAAAACCACTCTGTGATGTGGACTGTTTAACTTTTAAGATTTCAGTCAATTTATATATGTAAGGTCCAGCATTACTATGTTAATAGATTTAATGTAATTTGTACATTTATAAAATAGAAGTCAATCTAATATTTGTGAGAGAGTTGTTTTTTTTTATTATTATCTGTCTGCCTTTCAGGCTTGTGAAGCTGTGAGGCTGGAGTTCCTAGGCGGAGGAAGTGGTTGTGCTTCTTACAGAGAGAAACTAATCCATTACTTCAACCAGCAGCTCAGGTTGTCCATCCCTCTAACATTTGCGTCACGTATTGTATGCTTCATTTGGTGGAACTCAAATCATTGTTTGTAAATTTGTAGCCAGGACTGCGTCACATGGCGAGTTGCAGATGAGCTTCCCTGGCTGTTCCAACAGCAGGAGGACAAAACCAAACTTCAGCTCAGTCTTTTGAACCTCTTTGTCTCCCAAAACCTTTACAAGAGGTAAATATTTGTGTTGACTGAAACGTGTATATTTATGAGACAATATTCCTCATTCTTAGGTATTGCCTCTTGCTTTTCTTCCCCAGGGGTCATTTCTCTGAGTTGTTGGCTTATTGGCAGTATGTGGGCAAAGACAAAAGCTCCATGGCAATTGAGTACTTTGACTCCCTAAAATGTTACGAGAAGAGCTGTGAAAGCGAGGACAGTATGACAAAGCTTGCAAACCTTTACGAAACTTTAGGTCGGTTTCTCAAAGACCTGGGCCTGCCAAGTCAGGTAGATCTTGTTTGTTTTGGTCATACTTAGAAATCTATCAACACTTCTGTCTGGCTGATGTAGAAGGGTTTTTTTTGTTTTGTTTTTTTTGTAGGCTGTTGCTCCTTTGCAAAGGTCTCTTGAAATCAGAGAGACAGCCCTGGACCCCGACCATCCCAGTGTTGCACGCTCTCTGCACCAGTTGGCTGGAGTTTATGTCCAGTGGAAGAAATATGGGAATGCTGAACAGCTGTACAAGCAAGCACTTGAGATAAGCGAGAACGCCTACGGCGCTGAGCATGTTGCTGTGGCACAGGAGCTGGAGTCACTTGCCATGCTTTACCAGAAGCAAAACAAGTATATGTAACTTTCGTGTACTCTCAGACTAATATGATCATTTAGGATAATTTTTATGTAGACTATTCAGCTTTTCATTACATAATCTAATTTACATTCAAGACTGGTTATTTCTTGCACTTTAACCATCAGGTATGAACAAGCTGAGAAACTCAGGAAGAGGTCAGTAAGGATTCGGCAAAAGACAGCACGACAAAAAGGTCAGATGGTGAGGGAATTCTACAGATACTAACATATGAGAAATTGCAAAAGCACTCGCGTTCCCTCAACTTTAACATACTTTATTGGGCTTTTGTGTGATAGACCAACAAATAATGAGGAATTGTGAAGTGGAAGGAAACTGATACATGTTTTTAAAAATGTTTTTCACATTAGTCAAAAAGTCTGACTTGTATTTAAATATAGATCCGTGTGCTTTAACGCACTTAAATAAAATCCACAACATTCATCAAAACTAATTTAATTAGTAAGTGATTCATAATTAAGTGGAAGGAAATCTATAATTGGTTTTCTAAGGGTGGCACAAATAAAAACGATTCTGATGTGGAATGGTACTCAACTCTTCTCTATATTCCCTCTAAATGAGCCCAGTTGAGCTTATTGCTTTCAGAGGTCACGTAATTAGTTAACAGAGTCGACCTGTCTAATATCAGTAAATCTATCTGTTGTGTTAATGCGTCAGAAGTTTATTCAAAAACATTAGAGAGAGAACAGAATCATGAAGACCAAGGAGCGCAACACTTATGATCACTTATGTAGTCCACTACTCAAGTAAATAAGTATCATACTGACTTAATTGCAAATCTTAAGCCTACTGTATTCATTTTTTTAATCCTGTGTCAGTACGGATTCACTTTGTTGAGACGTAGAGCCCTCCAGCTGGAAGAGCTAACCCTAGGGAAAGACTCTGCAGACTGTGCCAAGACGCTCAATGAGCTGGGTGTCCTCTACTACCTCCAAAACAACCTGGAGTAAGACCCACATCAGTTCACCTTCAGCATTGCATAATAAATACCCAACATGAAGTTCTAGCCTCAAGCAGCAACATTTGCCAGTATCCTTTTTTTTTTTGTCTACCTATATCCATAAAATTCTTCTTCATTTACCTCTCATCAGTGCTGCCAAGGTGTTCCTGACTCGCTCTCTGGAGATGCGCCAACGTGTCCTCGGTCCAGATCACCCAGACTGTGCGCAGTCTCTCAATAACTTGGCCGCGCTGCACACAGAACGGAGGGAGTATGAAACGGCCGAGGACATGTACGAGAGAGCGCTGGATATCCGCAGGAAGGCCCTGTCACCGGACCACCCCTCTCTGGCGTACACCGTCAAGCACCTGGCCATGCTCTATAAACGCAGAGTGAGACATAATCAAAACCAAATGTTTAGATACTTTTCTTGTGAACCTCAAAATGTTTTATTTTTGTTTTTGGTATTTAATATTTGGTTTGATGTGTCCTACAAAGGGCAAGCTGGAGAAGGCCGTTCCACTCTATGAGCTTTCTCTGGAAATCAGGGAAAAAAGTTTTGGTCCCAAACACCCAAGTGTGGCCACAGCACTGGTGAACCTCGCTGTTCTCTACTGCCAACTGGTGAGATTCATCATCAAATACTCTTCCTTGATTTACCGTACATTGTTAAAATATTCATACACAATACATTACAAAAATCAGTACAAACATCAGTGTAGTTAAACTTTTGATCAGCTGATGAACAGACTATTGCTGTTTGCACTAAAATGCTTACTCAGATTTTTTTCTAAGTCTCACTTCCATTTCTTTTTGCACTTTAAAGCTGTTATTAGAACCTTCTTAAGATTTAACAGTGCAAAACATAAATTCTTGTAATTTTTCAACTAAGCTTAAAATTTTGATCAGCAGTGTATGTTGACACACAGATGACTCTGTGTGCATTTGTTATTTTTGTAGTTTCAACTGCCATTATTTTTAGGTTATATGGCACAGAGCTACCTGCAGGTTTCTTTTATTTTCACAGAAGAAGCACAGTGACGCCTTGCCACTTTATGAGCGAGCACTGAAAGTCTATGAAGATAGTTTGGGCCGCTCACATCCACGGGTTGGAGAAACCCTGAAGAACCTCGCTGTTCTAAGGTATGAAAAATATGGTTATTTATTATTTTTTTTTTACTTTGCATTACTTACATTCTTTCTTACTTCTTTTGTTTTTATCTTGTCTTTTAATGCAGTTATGAGGAGGGTGACTTTGAGAGGGCTGCAGAACTTTACAAGCGTGCGATGGAGATTAAAGAAGCAGAGCCGTCGTTGGTGTGTGGCAACGCTCCGTCACATCATTCCTCCAGCGGAGACACTTTTAGTCTGAAGACACCTGCTCCTCAACCACATACTGCGAGGTGACTCTGTTTACTGCTATCACTGCAGGATGGTTTGCTATAGAACAAGTCTCACAACTGAAAATCCCAATCTTTATCAAAAAGGGAATCATTCACTGTGATACTTTATGAAGGCGTTTTCCAAACGAACTTCTGATAAATTTAGGATAAAGGCACAGGCAGTTTATTGTTTGGCTTTTTTCACATTTGCTTTGTGCACATTTAATCCAAAGCAGGATGAGCAACTATGAACAGCTGTGAATGGCCTAAATATTCAGTTTTCCAGGAGACTGCTTGTGCATTTGAGATCATTTTTCTCTGCTCTAACTGTACACCTTTATTCACTTTTAATCTGGGCAAGTTTTCTCTGAATATTTTGTATCACAACAACACTAATATAAAGGAAAACTTTTCTCATTTGTGTTGTAATGTTTGTGAAACCCTCAGAAACTTTTAAATAAGTATTTTCAGAAATTTAGTATTTAAAGTTTACCTCAGCAGACATCACTATTTTTGCCTTAAAGTACCCTGAGAATGTGGCAGTTAATACTCTTATGGATTTCCATTGTTAATTTTCATGCACTTGTAGTTTTTACTAGAGTACAGAGAAAACAACACTAACATCCAGGTAAAACAGGATTTTATTCTCATGTTTAAACTCACTGCCCTCTAATAAACTGGATCATGAGATCTCAAGCACTTACATTGTCATGTTTACATATTTCAAAGCTGTCAAATTTTTTTATCCAAATTGCATTTTTACAGTGATACTTCTTTAAGTATCACTATAATACTTAAACTAGTGCTTTAACATTACAAGTTAAAGCACTTGTAATGTCTACCTAACCCTGGAACAAGCAAGCACAGTTCAAAACAAGATTTTCGTATGTGTAAGAAATGTTCTCATGCCAACATCCTGACTTTTATGCAAAAAAACAAACGGATAAACTGTTAGATTTAATGACAACAAAAAAAAGCATACTTAAAAAAAAACATGTTTGTGCCTCTTACATTTCTCGCTCAAAATTATGTACATTCAAAGGTTTGTCTTATCTAAAATGTACCATATTTATTTTCTATTTCATATTTTCATGTTAAGTGTTCATACCCGAGTTAAAATATCAGGTTTATGTGACAAAAAAAGTGAGACCATGATCATTTTAATACTTCTTTTATGTTCACGAAGACGTGACGTAGGTTGTGCACAGTTCAACTGAAAAACAAACAAATCTGTTAGGGTTAATTAGATTCACTTTGATGCTGCTTTGACCCAAGATTACTTTAATGCTGAACTTGAAACCAAAATATTTTTTTTATACTATAATTGTTTAGGACATGTTACACTAAACATGAAAAAGTTTTAAAATCATTTATCAAGTTTTTGTTCTTTACATCAGAAATGTCTGACAGTTTAACTTGGGTATGTGCAGCTTCTATATGCACTCTAGTCATGTCATAATATATAAATCTACTGAAAAATGAATCAACCAACATTTTAGAGATTAGATTGAATTTAATAAATACTTTATTGAGACAGTGTTCAGTAAGTAACAGAAAGACATGATTGAAAAGTTTAAGGATTCAAAGTAAAATTGTAATAAACAGATTAAAGAGCAATTGCTTCTTAATTTGGGGTGTTAGACATTTTGTGAGAATCTGATGTCATTCCAAGTGATATTTTGTGTGCATGCAACCAGTATCATGCACTGTATATCTTTCACCTTCAGTTTACTTTTTTACATTTGGACTTTGGGATGAGAATGTTAAACAAATATGAATACAGACTTAAAAAGAAGAAAAAAAGAAAAATGTGCTGCAGAAAAGAGTCTTCAGATCACTGTCTACAACTTTCTCATCTGAGTCATTAAGTCTTCTAAGCTCACTTCAGTCTCCTCCACGGTGTCTCCACTGACCTTTTCCTGGTACAAACACAACAGGACATGATTATCAAAACTATTTACAGGTAAATGCAAAGACAGGAACATACAGAAATTGTCTTTATTTTCCACCATTAAAGAATTAACCAGTTCCTGGAAAGTTAAAGGTAACTCACCCCAGCTGGAATGGTGTACGCCACAGTGATGCCCTCTGGCAGGTCAGGCACAGCCCCCGAAGCAGCCTGTAACTCGGCATCGGTCACTTCAGACACCAGTTCGATACCTACACAACCAAGATGGGTGTGTTTATTGTAGCTTAGAAAGAACAATAACAGCAACTAGAACTAGAAGAACCAGAGCTTCTGCTGACCCCATTCGTTGTCTTCATGTATGATCTCTTCCTCTTCCTGCTGCACAGCTTCCACCTTGGGCCGCTCTGCTTCTTTCCTCTGAAGACAAAACACCACACAGGTAGAAAACTGTTAACTTTTCTGACTGGTAAAGCAACCAGCAGAAAAATTCATATCCCCACATTTTCTTCAGCTGCAATCGTAGAATTTAAAGTCGGTTATCAGGATTTTAGACGATAGAACAAAACAATATAGTGTACAAATATGAGGTAGAAGAGTTGATGCTTTTCAAACAAAAAATTATCACCACAGCACAATGCAACAATTATGTACACTTTGTGTTGGTTTTTTTATATATCCCCCCAAAAAAATACGTT
The DNA here is from genome assembly GCA_903066815.1 of Brachyrhaphis roseni. Taxonomy (NCBI): domain Eukaryota; kingdom Metazoa; phylum Chordata; class Actinopteri; order Cyprinodontiformes; family Poeciliidae; genus Brachyrhaphis; species Brachyrhaphis roseni. The sequence goes on from CAEFZY010012414.1 coordinate 22,892, forward strand.
AAATTGAGTTGTTGCAAAATGAGAAAATGCAGAAAGGTTTCAGGCGGTGTGAATATCGAAATAAGGCACCAGTAAATGCACCAAACAGAAGTTCTTAAGAATCTTGAGTCAGGTGTGCTAACCTTGAATTCCTCTTGTTGCCGCCTGCAGTGTCGGTCATTACACTGTGGGTTGGCCTTCATGGCCATGGTCGGAAAAAAGTCCTGCATGGCGTTGTATCCGAGATAATAGCTGACCGTGCCAAACTTCAGGAGATATCTGAAGAACAAAACATTAAATTCACATTTCTCCTTAAAGTCTGCAAGGTTTTGTATTTGTAAAACCACTATAGGTTTCATGCCAGACAGAAAGTTGACCATGTACTTGAGGACATTTTGCACCAGGAGGCCTGCAACCACACCCATTGTTGTTGGCAAGCTGGCGGCACATACACCCTCCCGCTTTAGGGTTTTCTCATCGATGTTAGCAGCTACCACCAATGGAGGGGCACACTAAATGGATAAAGTCCACAGAATCTTGGTGAAAAGAACAATATTAATGACAAACAGAAGCTTTTGCTCCTGCCCCTGCCTACGTACAGCAAAGCAAGCCGTCTCTCCAGGAATTATGAGCTGGATGTGTCCTGAGACGGCGTTTTCACTCACGCCGGATTCCATCCAGATCTGACCCAGTTCGTTACAGGCCTGAAATAAAAACACAGAGATGTTACAATGTGAACGGATCATCCTGTCGGCTCTATTTCTTCTTACAGTGAGGTGCTTACTGTATTGATGGCCATCCTGGCCTCAAAGTTATCCACACAGCTCAGAACCAAATCCACTGGTGTTCCTTCTTCTAACCCTCCATGACTAAAAAAACAAAAAGATTTATATTTACAAACAAGCCTTCATACTTACTAATCTGTCAAGTAGGGAAACCAACCTGATGCGATCCATGAAATGTGTGAAATTGTCCAGTGTTGTGATGTTGTAGTTATGGGTTTCAAATGCCACATCTGGATTAATATTTCTGTTGCGGGGGAAATAATGACTGATAAAGGTAGGATAAACAGGGAAGCTGCGGATGGGGGACGGTGTCCCTCTGCTGACAAGATGTTACCTGAGTGTGTGTTCTGCTGCCTCCACCTTACTCAGTCCTGCTTGGTGAGGCTGGAAGAACAGTCTGTTCATGTTGGCCAGCTCTACTTTGTCATAGTCAAAGAGCAGCAGCTGCAGTATTGAAACAGTGTGAAGGCATTGGATATGTGGCAAGAAAATGGAGAAGTATTCAGCACAAAGGTAAAAACGGGAAGGTTTTATTACCTTACCAATGCCACATCTAGTGAGCATTTCAGCTGTCACGCTGCCGACGCCTCCGACACCAACTACAGCTACTGAAAATGTCCGGATTTTCTGTCAACAGAATCCCAAATAAAACAAAATCCAGTCCAGTTCAGTCACAATATGCAAGCATGCACGATAATACATCATTAATGATAATCCTACAGATATGTAATGTTAAGCATTTGTGGACATATGAACATCAGTTCTGTTCCTTTGTTTTCGTCATGTTTATCTTTAGCAAAAACATATGTGAAAGGGACTAGGATCAGCCAAATATAGACAACATTTTCTATGAAATGTCCTACCTCATAATCATCCACGATTCCCATTCTTTTTAGAGCCATAAGGCGGCTGAAACAGAAATACAGCAGAGATTAGTTTGTGGTCTATGGGAATCCATTCAAGGAGGTGGTGAGTCACAAGGCGTCGCCTCTCGTTACTTTATATTTTCACAAATATAAATAAAGCTATGACGAAAAAAAAAAACCTGTCAAACTTAAATGGAAACGTCACCTGTACGGGTTGGAATCCACTACCTCGGCGCTCATCTTGTCAATTTTGGGTCTATTGTGAGCATCCTCCGCGGCACACTGCCTCTGCTTACACTTTATCAGTTCATTTTCCAGCTCCCTCACCCGCAGCTTCAGCTCCTCCACCGTCGCCATTGATCCCGCTCAAGAACGGCGCTACAGTGTGGGTTTATGAGCCACAGCAGAGGGAATGAAACCACGCTTAAAACCAAATCAGAGCAGAGAGAAGTACACGTCTTCTTCTCTTGAATCAGCTGTCAGGATATGTGCGTCCTAGAACAGCGTCCGTGTAGAAAGTGACTACACGGACCCTCAACTGTTCCGACATTCATGGAGATTTTCAACGAATTATTCTAAGTATTATTAAAATATTGCTTGTACAAGTCAGTGTATTAGTTACATTATTATAAGCTATATTTGTAAAAAAATTAGGTCGATTAGATTTTTTTCAGGTAAAAACAAATGGCATCACTGAAGTTGGCGTCTGATTAATAGCTTCCGCTGCCCCTCCCACCCACATGTGTGTAAAGGGCTATTTCACAGTTTTTAATAACATTTGGTATCGATTTTTTTTGTGTGTGTGTGTGTGTGTGTGTGTGTGTGTGTATTTTGAACACTTTAGACATCTGAATACTTACATTAGTAAAACCTGGACTGCATTTTTCTATAATAAAAACATCTACGATGAAGGACAACAAAACATATTGCTCTTAAGCCATTTTCAAGGGGGGGCCCTGCTCTATAATCTTACTGGACGACTTTCTGCAATACAGGAATATATATATAAAAAATGTAAACATATAATTTGTAAAAACTTTCTAATTGAAAACACTAAGGGAATTTTCAGTGCTATTGTTGCAGCTATTTTTGATGGGTTTGAACATAAAAGCTGCAACCAAAAAAAGCAAAACTTGAAAGAAATATTCTTCACTACTTAGATCTTCATGTAAGACTATAGCACTAAAATCGCCTTCATTTTTCATAAACAAAGTTAATTATTCACAAATCCCAAGCAATGTGGCACACAACCTTTGAAGCAAATCCAATGGTCAAATTGAATCGTTGAATAAGAAACCAACTTCAGCCCTGTGAAATGTTTGTGCAGTCCGCTCAGCTCGACAGTGTCAGGTAGTGATTGAACCAGAAGACTTGGCCTGAGACATGGAAAACCAACCAACATCTGTGAGAGAACAACATAAGTTCAATGTTGGCAACCTTCAAAGATACCTTCATGAGAAGTCACTGGTATCTAAGAACGACACTCTGACCGTAAGACAGTACAGGTAAAATGACTAATTTCAGCAGTCTGCTTTCATTTTCCCAGTCACTAATGATAAGAATGCTAACGTTATCCTTTATCTTTGCAGCGCTGGCCAGTCTAACCCAACCTTCTTGATTCAGGCACCTTCAACTAATTATGTTCTCAGGAAGAAGCCCCCCGGTGAGCTGCTGCCGGGGGCGCACAAGGTGAGCTTTACTCAGGAGTTGTCAATCACGTGCGCAACAATGTTTCAAGACTTTAAACACAATATTGCACGTAAATTTGCTAACTTTCTGGATGCAGTTTCGTCTCTTTCCAGCAGAGGGCAGCAATACAGCCCTATTTAATTTGTAGATTATTACTGGAACAGTGATGAGAATCTGTTTTATTCCGTAGATTTAACGTTATATTGTTATTAATATGCGTTAATGACAACGCATATTAATTGTCATTAACGCATGACAATGCCTCATGCTTTATGTGAGCATAAAGCATGAGGCAATTACCTCATGTTTTATGTGTACAGTTGGTTGTGTTTTTTTTAAGTGAAATAGTAGTTTTTCTACTTTTGTGTGCAGATTTTAAAACTTTATTCTCAAAACATATTTTTCTTACAGAAATCTGTATTTTCACAATATTTAGAAGTGACAGTGCTTACACGACAGCATTGCAAAAATGACAGTTAATTGTTTTTTGTCTTGAATATCTCATCATTGCTTCTCCAAGCAATGATGAGATAATTAGTTTGGTTAAAATCTTTATCTGATGTGTCAACGCCCAAGATTCACCTTTATTGTGTGAACAACCCAAATGTGGCCTTAGCGCTCAGAGGGCATTCCATGTTGCATTCAGTGGTGCTCACCTGTGAATGGACATCCTGCAGGTGGACAGAGAGTACCGAGTGCAGACAGCTCTCTTCTCTGCTGGTTTTCCCGTTCCTCAGCCGCTTTTGTTCTGCAATGATGCTGAAGTAATAGGAACAAAGTTCTATTTGATGGAACATGTAAAGGTAAGCATTTGAATGCATGCCCTGTACAACAACATATGCATTTATTTGATCTGTTTCCAAAGTCCCTTTAAAGCTTTTTTTTTTCTTCTATTTTATAACTTTGCACAGTTTTGTGTTGGACACTTAAATTCACTAAAATACATAAAAATTTATGGTTGTAACATGACGGAAATGTTCAAGAAGTTCAAGGGATGTGAATACCTTTGCTACAATGCGCTCTATGTACTACACAATAACATACCCATTCCATTTATTTTTATTTGTTTTTTTTGTTTTGTTTCTTTTTTGTATGTTTTATCATGAGCAGGGCCGCATTTTCAGGGATTTTCAGCTCCCTGGAATGAGTCCAGCTCAAAGAACGTCCGTATATACAGCTGCAGTGGAAAACCTGGCAAAGTTGCATTCACTGGATTTACCATCACTGAAGCTTGAGGGGTTCGGGAGAGGGCCGGGATACTGCAAGAGACAAGTTAGCTAAACACTTTGCACTTAGTAAGCTTCCTTAAATCTGTATGTATGTAGTCAAATTTGTAATGTAAAAAATTGTTGCTTCATTTTTCAAGGTGTCTACATGGACGAAGCAGTACACCGCATCAGCCCATAGAGACATTCCTGCTGTGAATGAGCTCTGTGATTGGTTGATGAGAAACTTACCAGATAAAGATGATGAGGTCACACTCGTCCATGGAGACTACCGACTGGACAACTTGATATTCCACCCAACTGAGGCAAGACTTCCTAGAAGGTCGTTATGACCACAGAATACATTTTTCACCGATTACCTCATTGGTTGTCCTTTTTATGATCAGACCCGGGTGATGGCCTCGTTAGACTGGGAGCTGTCCACCACTGGGAACCCTCTAGCAGACCTGGCCTTTTTCCTCGTGCCTCTCTACTGCCCCACTGATCTGAACATTAAAAGCTTTATCTTCAACCTTAAAGAAGTAGAAGGTAATGCAAAATTAAATGTTGGTCGTGATTATTATAATTCACACATTGTTCAAATAAAAAAAAAAAAGAAAAACTTTTATATAAACTTTTATATAAACTTTTCTCTGGGCAGGTATCCCATCGCCTAGTGACCTGATCTCCATTTACTGCAGGTGTCGGGGGATCTCATCTGCTTCCTTGCCTCCACTGAACTTCTACTTGGCTCTGTCTCTGTTTAAAGCAGCTGCAATTTCTCAGGTTTTCCACCACATACAGCTGTGCAAACACACTTTCCCTTGTGATAGAACTAAACCATATGGGTGTATGTTATATGCCCACAAATTTCAGTGTGTGTTATTAGTGTAAGAAAAATAAAGAATGAAAAAGGATGAATGACTTTTTAAGTTCTCAGAAAAAAGAAAGTCTTAAAAGTCTGATATGCATTTGTATTCTGCTTTGCTGAGTCAATACTATGTGGTACCACTTCACTCTAGATAAAGTTGCAACATGCTTAGGTCTCTTGGAGTGTTAGTAGAAACTGAAACTTGTTGCCCATTCTTCTTTTCAAAATAACTTATTGTCAAACATGAGTGAGATGTTGCCTATGCTCCTGATATGATCTGGTGACATGTTGTGTTCAGTTACTTTTCAACAAACTCCCGGGAAATTGTCAGCTTTGGTGTGGAAGTCTGCTGGCATAGAGGTAGATGTGTTGCATTAAGCGTTAAAATAACACCATAAAAGCCCACATGCAAAGTAATTTATATTCATCTTCTTGGCAACTACTAGGGAGAAGTAACTGCACGGTTCACAAGCCTCAACAGGTGTAGCAGTTTCAAAAGGTATAACCTTTTGAGACATAGTTATCTAGATGCACTATGGTAGGAAAATCTGATGAGGTAGCACAGATTGTCAGTATGCTGTCGATCTTTATGCGCCCATCTATAGACTTCATCTAGCTTTCAACCTGCGAATAGTTTTCCTCACAACGAGAGACAGCAATTTTTAATCTTTGGTTCTTCTTCAGTCTGAAATTATATTTAACAGTCAAAAATGCTTCAGAAAGAAGTAATAAAAAAAAACAATCTATGTCGCACCTGACTTACATTAGTGAGTCGCAGGAGTGGTCAAAATATGAAAAAAGGTGCAACTCAGGAATATACAGTAATTTGGTAAGCTTGGAGTGAAATAGCTTTCACTTGATTTTTTTTTTTGGGGTGTCAGACCAAAGGGGGTTGAACACAAACGCAAGACACTTTTCAGAGTTTTGTTTGTAAAAAAACATGCCTACTGGGTATCATTTATCCCCCTTTTTACAGCTTTGCATTGCATTGCATTTGTTTATCATATGGCTGTAAACTGCAATGGCAGCATATGTTACCATTAACCTACTTTTTTCTTTTCTTTCATCAATATTGCATAACATCCTCTCTACAATAATCATTAGCATCTTGAAATATAAAATCATACCACATATTACATCCAATCCAGTCCTTGGGTTACACCCACTTATATTGTAATGACAGTTGTGAGTCTTTCACTTCAAATTATTATTTTTCTGTTTTATCGCAGGGGATCTATGCTCGTTACCTGCTGGGTAACGCCAGCGCGCCCGATGCAGATCAATACGGCCAGAATGTCGAGCCTTTGGCTAAAGCAGCGTTGCAGTTAGCCAAAAGGTTAGTTCCACCAATGAAATAAAAAATGCACAGAAATCCACTTATTTTAAAAGTTATAATTTAATGTGAGCCCTGCGACGGACTGGCGACCTGTCCAAGGTGACCCCGCCTCTCGCTCGTTGTCCGCTGGAGGTAGACACCAGCACCCCTCACAATCCAACTTGCAATAAGCATCTAAGATAATGAATGGATTGATTAATTGAATGTGAACCAACCAGTATAACTACAGCCCACCATGGCTGACATCAAAAGGGTCATTACCAGAATTTGTTGTTGTTGTAGGTGAGAATACTAACTGAATCCACGTGCTGACTGATCTTAAGCAAGCAGGAGTTGGAGCCTGCCGAGTGGATCCTGCCAACCTTTCACATGTTTCCGATGTGTTTCCTGCCAGCCCTCTCGCAGGTCCAACAAAAGACAGGCTGTTCCGTCAGACTGCCAAAGGCCAGGCTGTGCTCCAGCAGGTTAAAGACTTCATGCAGCAGTACGTGCTTCCTGCCCAGCAGGTCAGTGCCAAGAGCTTCAACGAGGACAGGGGGCATTTTATTTGTTCAGACAGACGCTTAATTTTGACGTGGGAAGATATGACAGACCAATTCATCCATGCCACATGGAATAGTTAATTAAATAGAGAAAACCATAAGTCTGTTGATGGTTTGCTTTTTACTGCACACAGAGCCCTCGTTGTTCACTGAACATCAAAGAATTTCTACTCACTTGGCTTTCTTATAAAAGAACTGGGCACACCAAAACAAACCAACAAAATACAGCTTAAGACTTGAGCAAATGAACCTTTTGTATTGCATGAGAAGGCTTTTCACTGATGAGAAAACATCAGTATGGAATTCTTTTTTTTTTTATAATGCAATTGTTTATTTCCTCAGGAAGTTGCAGAATACTACACTAAACATTCCCAGTCTCCTCTGAGGTGGCAAGCTCCAAAAATAATAGAGGATCTAAAGGTAGGCTGGAAGAATATACCAACGTTGTTTAACTTTGGTTTTCAGTCCTTTTTCACCAGGTCTTTCACTGTTAACAAAGTCTACCAAAGTTGTTTTCACCATGGACTCTGCCTAGTGTCATTCATTCTGTTTAACAGATTTGTAATAAATGTTGTTCTGTGAGTCCAGGAGAAAGCCAAGCAGGCCGGGCTGTGGAACCTGTTCCTGCCGGCGGTCAGTGGACTCACTCAGTTGGATTATGCCTACATCGCAGAAGAAATGGGCCGCTGCCTCTTCGCTCCCGAAGTGTTCAACTGCCAAGCTCCAGGTAAAAAAAAGAAAAAAAAGAAAGCAACTAAATAATGTCATATCCTGAGGTATTTTCGAGATATGGGGCTCATAAATGTCACAATCATTTATTATTTAAGTTACACGAATATATTAACTTCTCTCATGTTCTGTTGAAGTTCTCTGCATACAAAATACATTTTCTCCATCTGCCATAACATTTTTAATCAAAACTCAACCTGCTTAATCTTTTACACATTTGTTATGACATAACCACACCTACAGGATTTTATGTGACAGACAAGATAGAGCAAGACAATTTTCAATTTTCATTCTACTTGTGATGTAGAATGAAAATTGTGCATAAATTTTCTTTTACAAGAAATCTGTGAAGTCTGACTTGCAGCCTCCCTGATAACTTTTTGCTGCAATTAGAGCTGCCAGTCTTTTTATCCGAGTCTCGACTAGCTTTGCACATCTGTCAATTTTGCCCATTCCTTTTTGCAAAATTGCTCAAACTCAGTCAGATTGGATGGAGAGTGTCTGTGAGCGTCAGATATCACGTTTTTCCAAAGACTCGCAGTTGAATTTAGTTCTACACAAAAAGAAAAATAATAGTAACACCTGTCAGATTGATGCTGTAACTACCGGGTTTCACTGAAGTTCTGTGTTGGTTTTCAATGCAATTAATTAATATATATATATATATATTTTTTTCCGAGGCACATGAGTAGTACAAGAATAAGAGAGTTTATAAAATTCACATACACTTTGTATGTGAACATGCACAAATGGTAAAAATTGCAGTGCATTTATGGTGACTATGTGCTGTGTGAAGTACTTGTGTAGTCTAAGTGCAGCAGTGTAGCAAGAGTTCATAGTTGGTATGTGACCTACATTCCTGAATTGACAGGAATGTGGATTGTGAAAGAGTGGGGAGACATGTGGCAAAGGTCAAGAGGCCTGGACTCGAACCATGACCATGACGGCCGTGTCCAGGACAGCAGCCTTTACACACTGATCTCATGCTTTGTGCCTGTGCCACTGCCACGCCCAGTGACACTCTTTTACAATCTCTGTGGTATTGTAGTCAAACCTCAGTACAGCACATGTTATTCACTTGCACCCTTTGTGGCCTCTTTGTCAGAAAGTCCATAATCCACAGAACTAAGCTGTTTTTTAGATTAATTTAAGGAAGCTTTTCTGCCAAGATGTGAGGTTGCCTAGTATTGAATTGAGGGGGAAAAAAATCAGTAAGAAGAAACCTGGCTGTTGTGTTGGGAGGTTGCAAGTTCTCAAAGATTTTTTTGTCATCAACTCCTCTTTAAGCCTGATATGTGAGCTAGGAACTGGGAGTTTACCTCAGCAATTATGGAAGTTTTTCTCATCTTCTCCAGAGTCTGTATGTATATTAACACAACCACGGCACCTGTCTCTGGGGTCCCATTATTTCTCCCATAACAGGGAAAAAATCCACTATGATTTGCACAACACAGATAATTTTGTTTTGTAGGGCAAAATATCCATTTTTGGTCTTTCCTGATCCTGACCACCTGCTTCTATGTGTTTCCCCTCCATGGCTTATATTAAACTTCAAATGGGACTTTCTTCTTCCTGCCACACTCCCAATGAAGGCCAGATTTGTGAGCTGCAACACTAATAGTTACAGATTCTCCCACCTGACCTGTGGATCTCCTCCAGAGTCCATGGGCCTCTTGGCTGCTTCTGTCATTGTTTTTCTGACTTCTTGTTTTTGTGGAGAACCATGTCTTGGTATGTTTCCAGTTATGCTAACCTACTAAGACATAGGAATATATATATATATATATATATATA
>CAEFZY010012426.1:0-44780 GCA_903066815.1 Brachyrhaphis roseni
TTCATTTAGTTTTAGTTCATCTAGTCGTAGTTCTTTTAGTTCATTTAGTTTTAGTTCATCTAGTCGTAGTTCTTTTAATTAATTTAGTTCATTTAGTTTAGTTCATCTAGTCGCAGTTCTTTTAGTTCATTTAGTTTTAGTTCATCTAGTCGTAGTTCTTTTAGTTTTAGTTTTAGTTCATCTAGTTGTTGTTCTTTTAGTTCATTTAGTTTAGTTCATCTAGTCGTAGTTCATTTAGCTCATTTAGTTTAGTTCATCTAGTTGTAGTTCATTTAGTTTTAGTTCATCTAGTTGTAGTTCTTTTAGTTCATTTAGTTTTAGTTCATCTAGTTGTTGTTCTTTTAGCTCATTTAGTTTAGTTCTTCTAGTCGTAGTTCATTTAGTTTTAGTTTTAGGTCATCTAGTTGTAGTTCTTTTAGTTCATTTAGTTTTAGTTCATATAGTTGTTGTTCTTTTAGCTCATTTAGTTTAGTTCTTCTAGTCGTAGTTCATTTAGTTTTAGTTTTAGGTCATCTAGTTGTAGTTCTTTTAGTTCATTTAGTTTTAGTTCATCTAGTCATAGTTCTTTTAGTTCATTTAGTTTTAGTTTTAGTTCATCTAGTTGTAGTTCTTTTAGTTCATTTAGTTTTAGTTCATCTAGTTGTAGTTCTTTTAGTTCATTTAGTTTAGTTCATCTCGTCATAGTTCATTTAGTTTTAGTTTTAGTTCATCCAGTTGTAGTTCTTTTAGTTCATTTAGTTTTAGTTCATCTAGTCGTAGTTCATTTAGTTTTAGTTTTAGTTCATCTAGTTGTAGTTCTTTTAGTTCATTTAGTTTTAGTTCATTTAGTTTTAGTTCATCTAGTCGTAGTTCTTTTAGTCTTAGTTCATCTAGTCGTAGTTCTTTTAGTTCATTTAGTTTTAGTTTTAGTTCATCTAGTTTTAGTTCATTTAGTTTTAGTTCATCTAGTCGTAGTTCTTTTAGTTCATTTAGTTTTAGTTCATCTAGTCGTAGTTCTTTTAGTTCATTTAGTTTTAGTTCATCTAGTCGTAGTTCTTTTAGTTCATTTAGTTTTAGTTCATCTAGTCGTAGTTCTTTTAGTTCATTTAGTTTTAGTTCATCTAGTCGTAGTTCTTTTACGCCTCCTAGTTGCAGTTCCTTCATTCTCCAGCTGACCCCAGGTGGCGCTGCAGCAGCTGCAGGAACAGGAAGTGGTTTCTGGCTGATCAAAGTTTTTCTCAGTCAGTTTGACTCCTGATCCGTCCTGAGAGGCTAATTGCCTCTTGGGAGTTTTGTTTATAGGATGGACATGAATGTGAGGGTCTCTGGGTGTCCATCTATGTCTTCCTGTGTGAATGACCTTTGACCCTGCAGCCTGGACTCCTCCTCTGCTGCTTGTATTGTTTTCTGGAGCATCTGTACGGCAGCCCTCAGGTTACGCTCAGCGCTCCTGATCAAGCAGCGGTTCTGTTCGATTAGCCGCCTCCGCATGCTTCCAGCCTGCTGTGGCTAATTAGACACGGCCGCCATGTTGCAGGCGCCGCTAACGGGCCGGTTCCTACCGACCCGTCCGTCCTTTGTGTTCTGTCCCACCACTCATGGTGATTTAGAAGTAGATTGTTTTTCTTGTGTAAAACAGAATCTTCTGGTTTCTTTTAGTTTTCTAATAAGTCTGGGTTTGTCTGTCTGTTGGCGGTAACGGTTTGTTTTCCTTGCTAACGGCTAACTGGAGTTTTGATCTGCAGCTTTTCAGGACAAGCTGCAGCGTCGGTTTCATCAGTGTGAAACGGGGGGGAGGCGGAGGAGGGATGCAGGATAAGTGGGAGGGTGGGGGCGTGATGGCGTGCTCCAAGGTCAAGCTTGTCATGTCAGCCATGACACATTGCTCCCAGCATGCCTTGTTAACCTCCTGGCCCTCCTCCTCCTGTCTGCTGTTTAAAACATTCACTTCTTGATGTTTTTAAAGCACAGCGGACCCGCGGCTCGCTCCGCTTCCACATCCTTTTCATTTCACAGTCTCTGTGAAATGAAAAATAAATCATTTGGAACAAAAAAGGAGAAAAAACAAAACATGAAAGTGTGTCTGCAGGATTCTGTTTGAGGCTCAACGTGGCTGTTACCTTACGGAGGAAAAGCTTCTGGGAAAATTAAAGTAAAAACTGAAACTGAGACATTAAATGAAATTAATAAAAACAGTAATTATTTGTATTATTATTGAACCACTGCTTAATTTAATTCTCACTTGCTGTTTCTCTGTAAAATCTTTTTCAAGCAAATCTGTAAAAATCTAAAAAATACCAGCGTCTAAAAATTACAGTCCGTGTTTTTTAATGTAAATAATAATAACTGTGGTTGTTTTTGACACATTGTGTGAAGTTAGCCATTTAAAATAAACCTAATCCCTCCAGCCCTGTTTAATCCACTTTAATCCAAGTCTAGTTCATTTGTGGAGGTGTGAATGCGAACTCTGGTCAGGAAGTGGACTACAGTGCAAAGCATCCTGGGTAAAAACAATCAAAACAGATGTGCTAGCCTAGCGCTGACGGGAGGAATGCCTCGGGATTTTCTGACTAAAACTCTGGCGCCTCCATTTTAATTTCCATTTGGTGAAGAACGAAGTTGCGTTCAGTGTCGTTTTCATGTTGTTTCCTTCAGTGGTTCTTGGCGCAGCGCCCCCACAGGCGGGGAGGGGAACAGGTTGGTTTGACTCAGCAGAAATGAAACAAATGTTTGATCCCAAATGGAACCGAGTCGACCGGACCATCAGTGTGAATACAGCCTGAATATCAGCTCATGTTCTCGTTCTGCCCGGTTAATTAGAGAGTCGTTAGAATCGGACCTTTCTGCTGAGTTTCCCCGGTGGAAACAGTTTTCCTTCTGTTCAGCCACAGCCTGGCATCCGTTATGTTTTAATTAAGTCCAATTAAGTTTTTATCACTTTAATGTTCCAGACGAATAATCAACAATCAGGTGGCGTATTGGTCTTCTGTCAGAGTGTGTGTTTGTGTGTGTGAAGTCGTTACTGAGCTGTCTGCAGAGTCTCTGCAGGTTAATTGGAACATGAAGTGCTGTGTTAACCAGGATTTATCAGTGTAATTACACACACTGTAATTAGAGGTGTTTTATTGCTCTAATGAAGCCAACCGTATGAAATTGTTTGTGATGTTTTAGTTACTGATGTCTTTTTTTCTCTTTGCTTTTGTTAAATTTCTGGAGAAAACAGACATCAGTGTGTCCAGCGGAGTGTTTGCACTCATTTATCAGAGTGTGTGTGTTTCCCCACAGATTAGAGCGGTGTTGACTCTGTTACCTTTAGCCGCTCCGTTCATTAGAGCGTTATCATTCATTAGCTTCAGCTGCTAATTAAAATCCGCTCTTAATTGGCAATGCGAAGATAATTCTGTCATTTATTCTCTGGATAACAGGGAGCCCCAATAAACCTTTATTAGCTGCTTAACCAGAGCAGTTAGCCTTTTAATGAGGCCGACCTGATGAGGTTTTCCTCACACACACCAGCAGCGCTGCCGCCTGCAGCAACACCTGCTGGTTTTATGTCCTAACCAAAGGTTTTCGGCTCGTTTTCCGCAGCTGGAACAGCAACAGAGACGCCGCCTCAAGCCCCGCCCCCTCCGGAGGCTCAGCCAGTGGAAACCAAGGCTCCAGAGGAGGAGATGGACGTGACCGACGATGACATCACAGCAGGTACCGGCAACGAAACGACAACACTCAGGTTAAAACACAAGAACCTGGTTTATATACAATGTAAAGGTCAGATAGAGGTCATTTATCTACAACAAATAAAACTTCATATTTCACTATAACTCTTTACGTAAGATAATAAAGACCAGAGTTCATCAAAAATTTTCCACAATTCAATCTGTTTCAGTAAATTCAGTTAAACTGGAGTCTGTAATACGATGAGATACGAACAAAAAATATAATAAAGTTTGTTTTTTGTTTGTATGAGAATTATCTAAAGTAAACTGAGGTCAGATGATGTAAACCAGGAAGAGATAAAACTAAACTAACCTATGCTAAGCTATGCTACACGGAGCTAAACTAAGCTAAACATGTATAAACTGAGCTAAAGCTAACTGAAATAAACTAAACAATACTGAGCTAAATAAAACTACAAGACAAATGATACTTTGGAAAACCAAGATAAATTAAACCAAACTGAATTCAGCTAGCATATGCTAAGCTAATCTACGCTCAGCTAAACTGAACTAAGCTAAAGCTAATTTAACTTCACACTGATTTGATCTAAGATGAGCTCAACTATTTTAATCTAGTCTAAACTCATCTGAACAAAAAATAACTCCTAACTGATCCAAGTTGTCTGATATAAATTAAACTAAACAAAAAGCTAAAATAATTACTGTTAATGGGCTTTTTCCCTTTTCTAGTGAAAAATAAAAGTTTTATTCCACAATCTGTGATGTTTGTGGTTGACTAGGGAGCTAAAACTAACTGATCAGTTTGAATGACATTTTTCATTTTCTGATAACCCAGAACTTTTTCCATTCTTTCTTTTTGAATCAGTTTGAAGATGTAAGACTGAAAGCAGAGGAAGTGTTCATATCTTCCCTCTGCTGGTGCCAAACTGAAGGTTGTTTCTCTCAAACTGCCTGACGCGCTGTAGGCCGGAGGAACCCAGAGATCTTGTTTATCACCTCTGGGCAGCTTGAACTCGGGCGATTTGCTCTGCTGAGTCGGTATTTAAGCCAAACGCAGTAAGTGTTTCTGCATCGGTGCAGCTCTGAATTCCAGTGAACCTGAATGGTGTTAAAAGCCGTTTATCGGTCGCCTGTCCCACAGTTACACAGAGGAGAGGTGAGAAACGGGTGACACCTGCACCACAGGTGGAAACACACACCTTCCACTCCACTTCTCTGAATACACAGGCTCCACTTTCACCTTTTAACCTGAACATTTACTCACCGTGTCGCCCAGTTTATGCTGCTGTGGAAAATTAGTGACCAAAACTCTTGAGCTGAAAATGTGGGTTTATCTAGATCCAATAATATTGATGAATATTTACCAACTTCATTGTGTTAGTGTGATCATCATTCCACCACCACCGTGCTTCACTGTGTATGATGACAAATCATCCGCAGCATTTCGCCGTCCTGAGATGTGAGCGAGTTTTAAAAAGTCGCTAAAGACGAGACAAAGGAGGGAAACCTTCAAAGACACAAAGACGAAAGGACAGACATGACGACAGCCGGGCAATCACCTGGCTTCAGGCTGTTTCCACGGCGATAGACTCATCTCATCAATGTGTCGTCTCCCCGTCCTTGTCACACACACCCACACACACACGTACACGGAGTTCAGGATGTGATGACATTTGTTGCTCCGTGCCACAGCTGAAAAGCCTCAGAGACACACACACCTGAACCTGGCGGTGTGTGTGTGTGTGTGTGTGTGTGTGTGTGCTGTAATTATGTCTCTAACAGTGTCAGGGGATGTTATTAGGATCCACATCACGCTCACACACACACACACACACGGTATGGGCAGGACTTATTGCTGAGAAACATCCCATATATAAGGGAAGAGACACATTAGAAAATGAATTTCACTTTTTCTAAATCACAAACCGGATCAGTGGCATTAATTACCAGAACTCTGGGTTTGGATGAAATTAGTTCTGCTGCAGCAACAACAGCTTTACAGCCAAATACATCAGACTGAACAACAATTAAACATTTTAGCTTGTAGTCGGAAAGGGAAATGTAAATTATTTCACTGTTTGCCTTATTAAAATAAATATAGCAAATTTTCCAGACATCTATTGGAAAAATGAACAAAATTAAGTTTATTCTGACAACGTTCTTTAAAAACATTTGCTGTATTTAACCAAGTTTAACAAATTAATTTAAAGCAGGTCTGGGAACAGTGCACAAAGTAATGTTATTTAAAGAAATAATCGGTGTTGTTGCCAACATTTTCTATTTTTAGAAGATTTGACTTTGATACTTTTACACTAATTGTAAATATTTAAAAACTAGAAAGTCTCTATCTAATTCAAAGACCTGTGCTGAGGGTCAAATCTGCATCAGGAGCCACATACAAGCAGGTCCTGGTGACTTCCTGGAGGCGGAGTTTCAGAAAGAACAGAAGCTTCTTAAAGAGACAGAGGCCCAATTTCAAGGCATTAAATCACTTAAAATATCAAATATTTCATGTCATATTTGATACTTATAGTGTTTTATAACAACTGAAGGTAAAATAGTTACTTGATTATGATATAAAATGGCACTTTGTGCCTGGAAAACACAATTTTTCCACTTTAATGTTTATTTATCCAACATCCAGGATGTGATTCAGCAGGAGAGTTTGGGGGGATATTTCTTTGAATATTCATATATTTTCAAGTCATGCTGTAAAATGGGTCTCGTTCAGATGAAAACTGTTATTATTATTTCCTTTCTAATTGTTGGATGAAGAGCAGTGTTGGTGGTTCCCACTAGAGGGAATCCTGGCTCTAACTGGGAATCGTCCCATCCTCTGATGGAGAGGTCGACCTCTCCAAGGTCAAAGGCCCCAACCACCTTCCCACTAAACAAACCCACTTCCACTGAGCTGGGAGACATTTTTCTTTCCTTCTGGTTCCTCAGTGAAACTCTCAGCTTTCCATGTTTTTCCACTATATTTTATTTTAGCTGCTAAAATCTGCTGTGATTTCTTTGTACTGTCTTTCCTCTTCTCCGCCATCTTTGTCCGTTCGTATCTCTCCTCTGTCTTCCCCAGCGATTGAGGTCAGAGGTCAAAGGTCAGGCAGGCCCTCACCTCTCGGTGTCATTAGCCCGGTTGTGATTTGGTTAGCTGAAACGCCACGCTCCCTGTCTAATCTAATCCCCCGGCCTGGGCGGGTCGGCCGGGTCAGATCACATTTCTCCTCAGAACAGATTGAGCTCATGTGGAGATAAATGTTGGAGCTGCGACTCTGAGGGCTCTGATTGTTTCTGATGATTGTTCCTCGGTGTGTCCAGAACGGGACGCAGCTGCTGGACGGGAATATTATTACATTACAGCTAGACGCTCTTTTCTAAATACTGAAAAGTATTTAGAAAAATACTTTTTTCTAAATAAAAAGTATTATTTTTATAATACTTTTTATAAAAACATTTTTATACATTATACATTTTTATACTTTTTATAAACATTCCTCTACATAGTAGAGGAATGTTTCTCTGAGAAACTAACATGCAGCCGTGCTGCAGCGGTTTCCTATAAATACTAGAGGTGAGCAGATTGATCCAAAATATTGATAATATTGATACCAAGTCAGTATCAGATTGATACAGTTTCAGATTCCCTCTTGAAATCTTATTATATTTTTGTATGTAACTTCTGAACTCAAAGAAGATTACGTTTTGCTCTCAAGTGATCATTTTTTACAGTTTTAGGAAAAATTTACATAATTTTCTTCAGTTTTTTCTGTTTTTGTTTATGTGTCTGTTTATGTGACACCATGTTTCCTCTACACTTAACCCAATTAAAGATGTGACCTCACCTTTTAGTGATTTGGATTTAAAAACAATTAATTCATCATAGCTTTCACTTGAGCACAAAAAGGCCACAACTAATTATAAACCAGTAACCAGTAAACCAACCAATCAACACAAGAAACCAACTCAATTAAACCCAACCAACTGACCAAACTTAACTAATTCAACTACGTAACCAACCAACCCTGCCAAACTAAACCAGTTGATCAAAGTAACTAACCTGAACGAAGCACAACCAAACTGACCAACCCATCACCTAAATAACCACCAGAAGCAGCTGATCAACCAACACAAACATCCACCAAAAATAATCTGAAATATGAACCATAATGTCATTAAAGTGTTTGGATGAAAAGTTTGAATCTCTGCTTGTTCAGAAGAGTTTGTCTGTTTCCTCGTCCTTCTGAACTTGAACCCAGTTTGTCTTGTGGTTTCTGGTGAGGACGGGCCCCCTCCCCTCCCCGCCTCCATGCGGTCTAATTGAAGCCCGGCGTTCACGCTGAGCGCAGATATCTGCTCTGTCTGTGTCTTAAGACGGTAAAATACACTTAACCTTCAGCTGGACTCGGCCCGTTGGAAGGGCAGCCACCGTTTCAGGACTCAAATCTTTTTTCTTTATCAACTTAATTGTGTTTTCAATTATTTCCCCAGATTTTCAGTCTCCTGGCATTTACAGTAAGGACATGGTTCCTTTCCCCAGACGCCGTCCTTCGTCTTACTGAACGCTTTCCTTCAGCTGAACGGCTGGAATATTTATTCACATTTATTAAACATTTCTCTCAACGTTGTCTCTCCTCCTGCAGCGTTTTCCTTCTTGCACTTTCTCACATCATTTTTGTGCTGCTATTGATCCCCTCCATCGGTCCCCGGTGATCGGGTTTTACCAGTCTCCCATTGATTACCAATGGAAGCAGAGCATGATGGGAAGCTGCTGGGGTTGCCTTTGTAGGAGGGAGCAGAGGGAAGGTTGTCGGTTTGATTGCCCTCAACTCTCTTTATCTCAGAGTTAAGTCTGGGCTTCATGGGTAAAGCAGCAAACAAAACTTCTCAGATCAAGAAAAACATTCAGAATGTCTCTTGGCAGGGATGAAATTCAGACGGGAATATTTAATATTCACCTTTGGGTAGAAAATAAAACTGTAAGACGGCCTTAAACACCGAGCTGAAAACTGGGAGCAGGATTCTTACAGAAAGATTGAGAAATGAATCCTTCACAGTTATTTATGAAAATCAGTGGATTTAAGGATTATTATTATGATATAATAGTTTAGACCAGGGGGCAAACAGCACAGGTTTGGATTTTTATGGTGGATTGAACCAGCAAATGTTTTTCAGTCAATAGAGATTTGAGGCTTGGACTTTTCCACCAGAGATTTTTGACTTGGTTTGGACTTGGTCCCCAAAGACTTGAGACCCGACTTGGATTACGCCTCCAGGGTTTCAGACTAGACTTGAACTTTCCTGCTAAAGATCTGACTCTTAGTTTTGACTTTCTCCCAGACGCTCGACTTGGACTCGTTCCCAGAGACCTGAGACTTGGTTGGACTTACCCTTTAAAGACTTTTGTCTTGACTTCGTCTTTCTCCCAGAAGTAAAACTTGACTTTTACTTTCAACCAAAGACTTGAGGCTTGAGAAATGACTGGTGAACATCTTGATGCTCCACTGACGTCGTGTTTTTATGACCCGTCATAGTTGATCTGATGATTTTATGAGTTTTACGTTAATCTTAACGCGTCTCATTCCTTGTTTCTGTCCATCTTTTCTTCCTGGTTGATTTTTTACAGTTTTCTGTATTTTCTGTCTCTCATCATTTCTCTTCGTTTTGTCTTTGAGACGTTTCTGAAGACGTCTTGGTTTCTGCATCAGATCAGAACAAAAGCCGTAAGGAAAGCTGAGGGAAAATGAACTGAAATGTAAAGTGCTCTTTAAAACAATGTTGATGTGAATTATTAATTTTATTGGTGGAATAAAGTTTTGTCTTAAAGGTCACAGTTTTATCTGCTAAGTGACATTTCAGTTGTTTTTATGACATGTCCTTAATTTGTCCATCTGGGCTGGCCGGGCTCCACAGGTTGCTGCATTACGGCGATCTGCCTTTCCTTTAATACATTCCTTCCTTTATGGATAATCTCATTTCTGCCAGAATTCCTTTTTATCCCGCTCCATTTCTCGTTTTTATGAAGATTTAGCCGAGCGGAGGCGAGTGCGGAGGGGCGCTCCTCTGTCCTCCTCTTTACTTTATTGGGTTATGTTTTGGAGTAGGTTGGCCCAGAAATAGGATTTAGATGCAATGTCATTATGATAGATCTGCTGGTTGCGAAGGAAGCCGATCGATTGGCTTCAAAAATCAATCAGTGGCTCCGCGGAGCAGCGGAAACCAAACCGGCCGCTGAAGCTCCGCTGGAAAACTTCAAACTTCAGTTTGTCTCAGACGATTAGAGGCGACAAAACGATCCAGCATCGGGTTGAAAGAACAGAAACACTATTTAGTTTCTTTATTTTTACCTGCTAATTTAAACATAAACTGAACACAATATTTTACTGAAATGAGCAGACGATCCTCATTATTGCTTTATTTTTGACCGGTTTAATTAACTAAAATAGTTGCATTTTAACTAGATTTTCTTGTCTCCTTTAACTATTAAAATCAGAGCAAAGACCTGGATGAATACTTTATGTTGCATAAGTAAACATTTTGTTTTTAAATCATGATCAGTTGCCAAAAAGGATTTCAACTTCGTAGGTAAAACACAATTTTGCAATTGTGTTTTTTTCCCCATTAATTAAGAAACAACTAAAATCACATGTGAATAAGTTTCTTCATGCAGTAAGTTGTTGTAAAACATGCGGCACCGTCATCCTCCAGTCACTTCCTGTCTTCTTTGTCAGTAGTAACATCCGGTTTTTGTTCATTTTTGACTCGTGTGAAAAATGCCAATTTAGTCACAGAATGTAAGAAAAGTGTTTTTAGTTGTGCAAAATACACAATTTTTACACAACGCAAACTGCAAAATTAATCACAAACTGCAGAAAAAATAAAGTTCTATTGCAGTTTTGAGAAGTGAACAAATTTCGGCAAAAAAAGAAACATCTCATCTTGTCGCAGAAACTTTTCATAAAAAAGTCAGTTTATTTTTCCACAATTGTTAAAATTCAAATGCTGAAAAACTGTTTGCAGTTTTGCAAAATACACAAATTTTGCAAAACATGAAATTTGTTGAAAGAAGTAATAAAAATGTTTCCATTGCAGTTTTGCGAAACATTAATTTTGATGTGGAAGAAAATCCACCTCATGCTAGAGCAAAAGACGTTTTTTCACAATCAACATGTTTCAATTAAGCAAAATAATATTCATTTTCCCATTTTGTGAAATGTCATGGAGTTTGGAAATGCAGCTGCTGATCCTTTTCTCTCTGGCATCTTCAACTTTATCTGAACATCGTAAAGAAGTTGGTCAGCGATTCACTCTGCAGCTTCATTGGAGCCGTTTGTCGGTCAGAAACCCTTCAGTCTTTGGTGTCTTTACTTTCTCTGTAAATCTGAACTTTTTAGAGATTCTGGTTGGGAGTCCATCTGTAATTCTGTTATCTACTGGCCCGGTCTGGCCAGGGGGTTTGCCATATGTAATCCATTTATCAGCTGCTGGGCCTTCTTCCAAATGACAGCTGGCTTTTAGCAATCTCATTATGAAGAGCAGCGGTATGGAAATATGTGGACAGGGAGCACGTCTGAAAAATGAGCAAAAAATGGGAAAAGTAATAAATGAAACTCCATGGAGGACGGCGCTGATCGGGCCTCAGCCTGAGCAGCGGCTCGCTCCTCTGGCTCTGTGCGTCTGTCCAGACGGATGCTTTTACTCACTTAACTGGAATCCATCTTGGATTTCATTCCACCTGGGACGCTTCTCGGATGCGTTTGCACAGTCAGCTGTTTTGGGATCAAATGGCCGTCTGACGGTGCTACATTCGGCTCCATGTGGGATGATAACATCTCCCACAGCCGAATGCTTGGTGGCTTCAGCTGGGAGAGACACAGCCAGTAAATATCTGTACTGATGACGGCCAGTTCTCCAGATGAGTCAGTAACAGAAGCTGTTTCCATCCAGTTTCCATGCAAATTTTAAAAAAAAAAGTAGAAAATGTGAATTTTCTACACATTTCTGGTTTGAAATTAATCAACCAGAATACGCAAAGTTTGATTTTATGAGATGTTGACGTTACATAAAGCTGTAATAAACAGGAAGTAGAGATTGCTAACTAGCAAAGACAGTCTGTCCCCAGAAGCTGGAGGTTTTGTCAGAGTTGCGTGCCTCTGGTAAGGCACAGAGCCATGCATCGCTTTGGTTTTAGCATTAGCTTATGATAAACACTGTGTTGGTGTAGCTCTTTATCATTAGCGCCTGCTAAATACCTCATTGTTGTAGTTCTTTAACATTTGATACACACCACGATACTGCAGCGCGTTAGCCTTTGCTTCTGCTAAATACCGTACAAGTATAGCACTTTAGTATTAGTTACTGCTAAATACTGTCTTGGTACAGTACTTTAGTGGTAGCTTGTGATAAATACCATGTTTTTATAGCGCTTTAGCATTAGTGGAAGTAGTGTTTATGATTAGTGCTTTAAGGTTAGCGAAGCAGTTTCCACCACTGATAAAGAAGATAAAGCTTTTACTGGTGATCCTGTAGCTTCCAACCAACTTCAACTTCTCTATATTTATAGAAACGTTTTGGATCCGGTGCTGGTGTTGGAGTAGGAGTCTGGTTAGTGCAGCTCTACTGTTAGCCGTTTCTCCCTGAACCTCCAGGTGTTGAAGGTCTTTCCACCTTTCGGAAGTGAGTTCTGTTTAAGTCTCTAACAGCGGTGCGTCGCTCATCCACACGGCGTTTTCTATGCTCGGCTCATTGGTCTTTTGATCCGCAGTGTGTCCGCAGCTCTTATCTCCCACTGTGCAACACACATTGACGGCTCGCGCGCCGCCTCGGCCCCCCGCTGAGCGGGCCCCGCCGCACGCGCCCGCACAAAGGAGGTTATTCCGGGGTCGCCTCAGCGAACACAATGGAGAGGCGCTCCCTCCCTCACAAAGCGGCCGCACGCGTCCAGCCCTGGCAGGAGTTTGTGAACATGGCCGTCTGGGCGTTTCAATGCGTTCCCAGTGTGACTAAAGGCTTTCAGAGCCACAATGAGGCGTGTGCCTGTGTGGTGATTAATGCCGGGACAAAAGAAGTGTGCCGCTCACTTGTTATCAGCTCAGTGGAGACTCACAGGCCGGCCTGCAGCTTTTCCAGCGTCAAAAGAAAGAAATGAAAAGGTGGAAAAAAAGTCTCCTTTTATCCTGACGCCATCTTGAGACGCCTGGAAACCAGCAGCAGCGGCCGACGTGCAGCAGGAAGGCTCAGCTCTTTGTCTTCTCTGGTTCCTCTGGTTCATGTTTAGTTCTGGACGTCGTCTTTAGTGTCTTTACTCAGAAAACCAGAGAGTCTTCAGGGCCTGGAGGACGGGATTCCCTTCAGTTACATCGCTCCATTCAGCATCACCTGAAAACCACCAGAGACCAGGCTTCATTTCCTCCTTCCTTCTGAAAAAAGACACTAGCATTTCATTTCAATCGATATAAAAATTATTGATTCAATTTTTGTTTTAAATATCTGAAATACCACCAATCTGGTGACGTGACCTTTCCTGTTTTATCCACAGTTTTCAAACCGCTCTGTTGTCTTTTATTTTGAAGCAGTAATGATGCTCAGTGGCTAAACTTTAATCTGCTGCTGCACAAGTTACTCAACAGGTTGTTGCTAGGTAACAAAAGAGTGAGAGTTGCTAGGCAACCAAAGAGTGAATGAGTGAGTCTGTAAAGTAACATTAAAACGGTTGGTTATGGTTAAAACCAGTCAAATGAAGAAGTAACGGCTCATGCTAGCACTTCTTTATGTCTATCAGTTGAATTTCTCTCGTAAAATCAGGATTCAGGATCCGAAGCGTTGAGATTCGGTTGTTGGTCGTGAGATTCTCTCAGCAGAGTGAACCACAGGAAGTTGCTGCTATGAACCGTTTCTGTTTCCGTTCCTCCGCCAGGCTGCCTGTCCAACCTCCCGCCAAACGCCAAGAAGATCTCCAACTCGTACGAGGAGCGGCGGAAGCAGGCCACCGCCATCGTCCTGCTGGGCGTCATCGGAGCCGAGTTCGGCGCCGAGATCGAACCGCCGAAAGGTTCGGTGCGCGCTCGACCCGGAGGGGCGGTGCCGGAAGGATTCGGACCGACGAGCGGCGGCTCGTCCAACTACTCACTGGCCAGACACACCTGTAAGTACAGAAAGGATGACCTCACACCCTGAAACCTCTGGGTCAAAGGTCACCTGGTCTTTATATAAGAGTCCCAGTATTGCAATTCATAACTCCATGTACTTCAGCTCAGTTCCCACAGCATCACACATCCTTTACTCTACATACAGCTGACCCGCCTGAAATGTTTCTGAGCTTCTAGCTTTTATAAAACACAAAGTTTATGTTTGTGATTGTTGGACACAAAAAAATAAAGCAGGAAACAGGAAGTAAATGATTGCTAATTAAAAGCTGCCAAACTCTCCTTTAATTTGGCATGCAGTCATAAAATATTTTTAAAACTTTTTGATAATTTATAGACATTATAGACATGCACATCATCGTTATTATCATCATTTATTAATGATTTATTTAGATGTTTTTGTATTTTCACAATGTTAAAACAGCTGCATCAGTTCAGGTTTCATCTTTTCCAAACTCAACTCCACAGCTTACAAACTACAAACTTCAGTTCTGGATTAGCGGTAAGCAGAGCGAAGGGATTGATTTTCACCCGCCAGGCCTGACACCTTAAGGAGCTCTGCTCTGATTCCTCACACACCGCCGCGCCTCGGCGGGCATCAAACCTGCACTAAGTAAGGCTGCTCTTCCGTCCCGCTGCTCCCGAGCTCTGATAGGCTGCCTCGGGGGGCGTCCGCCCGGCGACAGGACCTGCGCTCCCACTGATAGGCTGTGGAGCGTGAAGCCAGCATCCAGCTCATCTGTGTGGAGGCAGTGAACACTCACTTCATCTGACGGAGAAACTGCAGGCAGAGAATCACATGGTTTAAATAATGACGCGTTTCCTGATTCATGACGCTTCGTCTCTTTATCCCAGACTGATAATATCAAACCAGGAAGAGATTCAGGTTCAGGTTCTTCCTGTAAATGCTTCCTGGTTTCCTCACTTTGTTGAGGACTTTAAACTAAACAGTTTCATTTTTTATGTGATGATTTAATACACTAAGAACTGGAACTAGAAGCTATTTTAAATATACAAAATGAAATACAACAACCAGAAACTATAAATAAAATGGAAATAAAAACCACATTTAACCTCTGTAAACAGAATTTGATGAGTTGCTTAGAGCAACAGGCTCACTGATGTTTCCCCTCCAAGGTGAGGCGCAGTAGCTGCTGTGTGGACACAACAGGCAGTTCTTGCTTTAAATTTTGATTGATACCTTTGTATTGATTTGAATTCAGTGTGAGCCCTGGCCATCAAAGTAATAGATTCAATCAAAGATTGATTTTTGGGCTCTGATGTTGTTGTAGCTAGCTGGTAGCTACAACAACCAGCTAGCTGAAGGCTAAAGCTGCAGCTTAATGCTCTCTGTCACTTTTATAACAGCTCAGATGTTATAGTTACATCACAAAAGGGAAGATTTTGTTCTAGTTCCAGATTCCTTACTGGGAACCACAGGTTCTGTGGTCAGACCAGTAGCCGTACTCTCCTCTTCCTCTGGTTTTCCGTCTGCAGCGTCTCTTCTTGTTTTGTGTGTTTTCTGGTTTCTGGATGCAGCAGGCGGCTCTGCTGATGACGCTGGTTTTCCAAGGTCTCCTGAGTTCGTGTGGATGTATTGATTTGAGAGAGATGAGGGTTTCTAGAGCAGCGGCGCCTGAGGGCACAAAGGTCACTCAACACTGAGATTTACAGACACCCTCCATCTTCCAGCAGAATCCTTAAAGATACTGAAGAATTTAAAATATCTTGAGCCTTGAAATTAGGAAAACAGAACGATTAGAGGTGACCTATGATGCTTCATTGAACAGGTCTGTGGTCTATACAAAACATCTTTATTACATTTATTGCACAAAATCATTCTTGGACAATGAGATTTCAGTCTGATCAGTTCAGAATGAGATGTTTTAGGGCGTCTTGTCACTTTAAATCCAATAAAGCTGCTGTTGGCCACAACTCTCAACTCAAAGTTTACACTCACATGTTAAAATAATTACAAACAGACGCACAATTATAGAGCCGTTCATCTGTGAAAAGCAGCAAACAGGAATGCAGGAAACGGTTTTTGGATGGTGAATCGTCAACAAAAAAAACTTGTACAGACCAAAGGTGCTGAAGTTCAGCTTGGGTTGCTAGGTAACGGGGCGGAACTCTGCTGCGGTTGCTAGGTAACGGGGCGGAACTCTGCTGTGGTTGCTAGGTAACGGGGCAGAACTCTGTTGCGGTTGCTAGGTAACGGGCACTTGCTGCTGATTTGTGACTTTATTTTCTGGAGGATTTTAATGGCTCATTTTCCAGAAAACATGAACTTATTACCATACTTATTATTATTTTTTTTTTTTAGCGCTCTGGATTTTTTTTTAGAAACACTTGAGACCCAAATGTCTTATACTTGAATATTTAATAATACATCCCCTTTAAATATCCCAAGCTACTAAATCACAACCTATCACTGCACTTCCAGACTTTTATTGATGCTCCTCCTTGTCCCTTAGTGAGGTCAGGAGGTGCTGCTGCCTCTCCAGCTAACATTCCAGACGAGAGGCGGGGTCACCTGGACAGGTCGCCAGTCTGTCGCAGGGAAACACAGAGACAGACAGGACACACACTCACACCTAGGGATAACTTAGAGACCAATTAACCTGACAGTCATGTTTTTGGACTGTGGGAGGAAGCCGGATTGAACCCACCAGGCACAGGGAGAACATGCAGAAAGACCCCGGGCCGGGAATCGAACCCAGAACCTTTTTGCTGCAAGGCAACAGTTCTACCAACTGAACCACTGTGCAGCACATCCTCCAGATTATATTGTAGATAAATGTTGATTATTACACCCTGCTTTGTGCTTTAGTTTTAGATTCAGAGGAATTGTCACAGTTTTCTGTCTTTGAGGCCTTCCAACAAAATACTTCAAAATCAGCGTACCATAAAGAAAACACAGGATGTCTTTAAAGCCCAGACACCCTAAAGGATGATTAAAAACATGTTTTGTCCTCTCTCTCTCTCCATACCTTCCTCTCCGTCTGCTTGCCTGTTTTCTTCCCTCCTCTCTCCAGTTATGAAATTGAAAGATGGATCGCTGTTGTTGGTGTTGTTGGCGAACGGCGCAGGGTGTGATGAATGAGAGCTGTCTGCCCAGTGAAAGGCAGGGTACAGTAGTCCATACAGCAGGGCAGAGATTGATGTTTTCACAGAATGAGAGGGGGAAATGTAGGGGAGATGGAGCGGAGGAGAGGAAGGATGGACGGATGACAGCAGGAGGAGCGCTGGGCAGTGAGAGGGACAAACTGCACTTCAGAGTTTAGTTTCTGCTCACAGGTAAATGTCAGAAAACCTGGAGCCTCTCCTGAGACTGTTTGCTGCAAACTGTGGCATTTTCAAACATTCATGAGAGCTGATTGGAAATTGAGTTTCACTTTGCAGTATTGGAAAGGCAACGACTAAAAGCAGGAAGACAATAAAACGCTTTTAATTTGAACTTCATCCTCACTTCGTTGGCCACTGTTTGGGATGGATCTTGAGTTGGAGGCGTTATTTAGGCCTGGATGTTAACAAGTTGATTTCAATTCATTAATTACTCAGAGTTTAATTAATAGCCACTTTATAAAAAAGCTCTAAGCTGGAACCTTTGTATTGTGTTTCTGGTACAGCCATATTTCTGAAGCACAAGCGACATCCAGCTGCTTCTATCGGGGGTTAATTTCTCCTAAAACAATCTGATTGGACGATGAAAAACACTGTTGTTGTGTTCAAGTTGTGCTAAAAGCAGTTAGCCTACCACCAAAATCATTCAAGCCTAAAATAGCATCTCAATGCTAAACATGTAGCAGCTAACGCTAATGTCAGCTGCTACATTTCTAAAGAAGGTCCATGAATGATCAGGACTTCCTGGAAAACTGAATGATTACAGACCCTGCAATTAACTCGGGTAAAAAAATTGTAATTGAGTCCGACCGCTAATGTTTTACAGTTACTCTGAATCAAGCTAATAGATAATTAAAGTTCAATTTAAATTGAAGAGATCATTTTGGCATTTAAAACATTTAAAATCCTGACATGTACATTGCATACATGCTACATTAAATGTTCCTACTACTCTTCTTGTTCGTCACACTCCTCAACTTAAAAAAAAAAACAGTCACCATGTTCTTCCTGAACTCATTTTTAATCTAAATGTCATTTTGCTTGTTTATAAATAGTTATTTTTTGTGACTCGTCATTAAGATGTGATGCTGTTAGTCTGGCGGTTCTCTCTGCAGCCAGTCTCATCCAGCTTTCATCCACTAACCAAGTCCCCACATTGATTTACCTTCAGCTCTCATTTAGGCTCAAACGCAGGCAGATAAAGAGGGAGAGAGCAGCTGGGGAAAGGAAGCACAAAGCCTGTTAGCGCTCGTTTCAGGCTGCTAAATTTTAGACGTCACTAATCTGTCACTATTTCACACTCGCTTCTCCCCACCTTCCTGCCGTCCCTCCTGTCTTTAATCACGCTCCGTCTGGTGATGAGGCCTTTACTGCCAGCCAACAACTCATTAAGACAAGGCAGCTTCTGTCTCTCTCACATTTATGCATCAGATCTGTCTGGTGCTGATTGTTGCAGATTGGAGGGAAGTTCTCTGAAAAATATGTCCATTTATTTAGCTAATTAACAGTTTTAAAAAGTAAAACACAGATTCTGCACCAGCAGGACGATTGGGATCAGATTTACAGCAGTTGAAAAGTGAAAAATGTCTTAATTTGCATCCGGTGTGTTTTCATCTCCAGGTTTTAAAATATCCTGCAGATTTTACAGCTCAGGTCATCAGAACATTAATGTCCAACTTTACATGAACTGAAAATATCTAATAGTTTACAGTAAAATCTCTGCTAAGGTAACTCGTTAAAATCAGTGGTTCTCTGTGGAGGTGGAAGGTTTTTAAAACCTGGTTGATTGTCAGGATCTTTAGTTTCTGGTTCCGTCTGTCGGTGGAGCTGCAGTAACGGCCTGTAGCTGAATGTTTCAGCCGCCTGTGTGCAGAAATAAACCAATAAGAAAGGACTAGATTGCCATTTAAGGAGGACTGGGGGATGAAATGCCAGGAGATCCAGCTGATGTTATTAGTCTCTGGAGAAGCGAGGACCTTTAGAGTCATTGCAGGATCATAACTAAAGTAAATCATCGCTCCTTTATTCCATGTTTCTTCATAACGTGACTTTCTGAATTTGCATTTAAAGTGAAGACTGAGTATTGATCAGCGAAGCGTTTCCTCTGTTAGCTCTTCCTGATTTTAAAGAGGATCCTGCAGGTGAAGCTGAGGCTCATGTGGGCTGTGGGTGTTCATCTTTGGGGAAGTGAGCGTGTTATTGAGGGCGGGGGTGTTTTCTGGACTCTTTAATGGTCAGCCTGTCCCCACAGAGTCTGGCTCAAATGTCAGGCCAGCTATGAAGTGACCTCGCGTCTCCGTCCTCAGACTCACAGCGCAGCAGCCGTCTCCTCCAAACGGTTTCATTCCTTACAGGAAGACGATTTTATTTATGGATCATCATTCAGTTTAAAAGCAACGTTGTTACAGATCAGGCTTCATTCTGATGGTCACCGTCTAAAACATGTCAAACCTTCTTTGATATTTAACGTAAGACCAGACAATAAATCAATTATATATATATCGCAATAGACGTGATCAATATCAAAAGATAAAACATCTGACAGAATAGTCAAGATTCACTGAATATGATCCAGAACCGCCCTCTTTGGTTACCTAGCAACGACCTAATGAGTAACTTACTAACTCTCTCACTCTTTGGTTACCTAGCAACAGCCTAATGAGTAAGTTACTAACTCGTTCACTCAACGTCCTGCCGCCATGTTTGATTCCTAACAGGAAGTTGTGGTTGATTTGAAGCATTCTGATTGGCTGGCAGGTTGTAGCCTTGCGCTGCACCGCCCCCTATGGGTTTGGCATGTTTAAAACAATGTTTAAAACAATGCTAAACAGGAGATTTGTGTGGATCCATGTGGATGAAAACTTTTCTGGATCCGATCTTGTGTTCGCGAAAGTTTTTACAGCGATGTGGCGGCCATATTGGTTCTTACATGTGGACAAGACCTCAGTCTGCTGCTCTTAATAACTGTAACTCTCTGCATGAGCGGCTGAAACCGTTCAGATTCTCCTGGACTTTGGGGAAAGTTGAGCTGTGAATCAACTTGCTGTGGTTGTGTTTTCAGGTAAGGCGCTGACCTTCCTGCTGCTGCAGCCTCCCAGCCCCAAACTCCCCCCCCACAGCACCATTCGCCGCACCGCCATCGATCTGATCGGCCGCGGCTTCACCGTCTGGGAGCCGTACATGGACGTGTCGGCGGTGCTCATGGGGCTGCTGGAGCTGTGTGCCGATGCAGAGAAGCAGCTGGCTAAGTGAGTCTCTCTCACACACACACACACACACACACACCTGAACGCAGATTGGTTAAATCAATGCTAAGGTGACCTGCTTCATACCAGAGCTGAGAACCAATCAAACGTCTGATCTGATGTGGGACTGGAGGCTGAACTTCAAACAGATCAGCTGGTTCTGATTTTAAGCTTCTTACTGCTAGAAAATAAGATGTAAAGACAAAATGTTGCTCATGTTTACATAAAATACTAAAATATTTCTGTAGATTTTCATCAGTATTACATAATTTAGCTCAGAGATTCATGACTTCAGTTCGTCTTTATTTCTCTTCAGGTATCCAATAAAAAATAATCCACTTTTCACTTCCACTATGGCACTAATAACAGATCATTTTTCATGTACCACGTTAGCATTTTGGCTAACTTTGAAAGCATTTAGCTAGCTTAGCTTCCCCTAAAATAATTTTGTTTAGATAAAAACTGAAGCGTTTATTTACCTGAATGTCTTGTAAAATTTCAGTTGAATTTAGTTCAATGTCTGTGTTGATGTTTTGGTCAACACAGACATTGTTGACAATATTCTGTTATAGCAAATCAATATGATTGAATTTAGCGCTATAGCATTAGTTTTTGCTAAATACCACGTTGATGTAGCGCTTTAGCATTAGCAGATTTGTTCCACTAAATTGTAGCTGATATTTTTCACAGCATTCTGCAGTCTCGTGTTCATGTTGCATTTTATCTGACTTTCACGTCATTGATTGGTCATAATTCTGCACCAGAAGAAGCCAGATGTTACAAATTGAAATGTAAACAACGGCTAAAGCTAGCAGTGGAGAGGATGGCTGAAAACAGAGGCACACCACACTTTTCAGATATTTATTTTTCCTGCAGGTTTGAGGTGCATTCCTGCTCCTTCTGAATCTGAATCTGATTGATTATCAGATCAAACATCTAAAATACCCAAAACGTGACAAAATGAATAAAGTAGCTCTGAGTTCTGCCGGGCCTTTGCTGATCCGCTCGGCTTCCAGACCCTCAGGGTTGTTTAATTGATCAGTGTGCTGATCTGATTGGCTGATCCCGTTAACGCTGTCGGCCGTTCCAGAGCCGACTCTCTGAGTTATGGAGGCGCTGCTGTAATCTGATTGGAGGACATTATGATGATGTAACGATGTCTGTCTCGTTCTGACTGCTGCCGCCTTCAGACGGTCGAGGGTTGAAATCCCAGCAGGCAGAATGCCTCGGTTCATCGCAGACGCGTTTTTATTGTCGTTCTTTTGACTTATGACCTTTTAAAATAATGTATTTATTTACAGAAGCTCCTTTCAGACGCCATTAATCTTCCAGCCACTGAAGCCATTACTGCTGGTCCTAATGCTGCCGTCTGTAGCGTTTTGCTGCAACAACATTACCAGATGTAACCTAATAAACTTTATTTATTCTTCATGACACAATAACCACCGTCAGGCGCAGCAGTAGCAGTCAGTTCCCCATCACCTGCACAAGCTGACAGTTTTTACCTTGAAAATTATTGAAATGTGTTTGAATTTTTACGCTGTAAAAACACAAAATTTTACCAAATCTTTTTGGTCTGGTTTAGTGCAAATATCTGTGTTTTTTAAATAAAACAAATCAAACTTACAAATCATTTTTCAACAAAATATCTCAGCTTGTTTTAAGTCAATAATTCATGAATACTGATTAAAAATGAAGTACAAGTTACTTCACCTAAAACATTTTCCCTTGTTTTAAGTGAAATAATCAGGAGTTGAGTTTAATGTTGGATGGATTTCCATGCAGCTGACCAGCAGTCAGGCTTTTTGTCTGTGATGGTGTGTGTGTGTGTGTGTGTGTGTGTGTATGTGTTGTGTGGGGGGTGTGTGGGGGTGTGTTTGTGTGTGTTGGTGTGTGGGTGTTAATCCCTCTTCAACGGGAAAAGATTTTTAAAGCTTCCAGAGAATAAAAACCTTCAGAGAGATTTCTGGACGCCCACTCAGGTCTCAAAATACATTTTAAAAATAAAAAAAATGTTTTTATTTGTGATGCTAAAAATGAAAGTGGAAAACAAAAATCCTTCAGTCGTTTTCACAAGCTGGCAGGATTTCTAAAGATCCTGATAAAAAATGATTCATCAGAAATATTATTAAAAACAAATCTTCACGCGGTGAAGAGATGACCTTATGACCTTAGCAGTTTCTGATGTCTTTCCACCCGTCGTCGTGTTCAGACTATCAAACTGCTCAGACTATCGATGGTTATTTGAATCTTTCAAATCGTCTCTTCAGATGTTTTCTGTTCTCATCCAGTTTGTTGAGTCAAACTGCAGCTCAGCAGTCGGTTCAGAAACCTTCCAGTAAATCAATCTGTGAGTCTGCTGGCAAACCAACCGGTTAGCCCATCTGCACCCGACTGGGGGAACCAATCAGTAAGTCAGTCAGTCAGTGCCTAAACACACACACACACACACACACACACACACACACACACACACACACACACACAGCCAGTTCCTTACAGCGGTGGCTCCCTGTCATGTGACTGGGTTGTTCTCTCCTCCCTCCCGGTCAGAAATCAATATCTGTGCGACTCTGTATCGACTGGGTAATGTCAGCGCGCTATTGGCTGTGAAGGCAGCCATGTTGCCAGGTTCACACATGCTGGAGTCTCTGCAGAAAGCTGCGAGTTCAGCACAGACGGAGCGATTCAGTCAGAGTAACGGACCGGTTCAGAGCTGCAGCGGATCAGAACCACACTAGATTATAGAGGCTCAAACGTGACACATTCTGAAAATATCAAACTTTATTACATGGTTATTTATATAACACAGGGCTGGACAATAAATCAGTAACTATATATATCACAATAGACACGTGACCAATATCAATAAATAATACAGCTGTTAGAATATTCCTCCAATCCAGAACCGCACAGCATCCTGGGAGATGTAGGCAGAGGAAACGCTTTAGCCACTAAACCTCCCACAGCTAGCTAAGCTAGGTTGGTGGCATCAGCTAACTGGCTCTCTGGTTGCCTAGCAACAGCCTGTAGAGTAATTGGCGCAGCAGGAGTTTCAGGTTTCGTCTCATAGCTGCTTAAAAATTAAAAAAACAGCGTTGAGTTAAAACTGATTAAAGCAGGAAATGTCACGCCGTCAGCTTGG
The DNA here is from genome assembly GCA_903066815.1 of Brachyrhaphis roseni. NCBI lineage: Eukaryota > Metazoa > Chordata > Actinopteri > Cyprinodontiformes > Poeciliidae > Brachyrhaphis > Brachyrhaphis roseni. The sequence continues at coordinate 23,315 of CAEFZY010012426.1, forward strand.
CAGAATTTCTGATATTTAAAACAAAAACTAATCAAAAATTATTGGCATCGATTGATCTGAAATGCTTATATTGTGGTAAATTTTCCAGCCATATTGTCCAACTCTGCTGCAAGTAGCTTTGTACGTCCAGCAGCCAAATCTGATGTTTTTATCCCCAACAATCACATTTTAACATTTCCATATATGGAACTGAATCGTATCCAATTGGTTTCAAATCGTCTAAACGGTTATGACGCTTCATTGAACTGGTGCATTATGGGAGTTTAGTCTCATATAAATGAACCATAAAAATGAATAAATTCATTTTTATTCTCCTTGAACTTAACTTTGAACAAGTTTCTGTTAAATTAACTTTTCTGACTGAATTTCAGTGATATATTCAGTTAACTGAAATAACATTAATTTTAGTTAAATTGAAACTTTTTGACCTTTTTGAGTAAAGAAAGAGAAATAAATTTTTAGAATTTTTTACATTTAATCATCTCTTTCTTTATTTTTATGTTTTTACTCACATCAAGACATGAAGATGAACTTTTTGAAATCTAAATATGAATCATTTGATGTATTTTTGGTAATATTTCTGTGTTCTAACATTGAATCTTTTGTCTCTGGTGATAATCTGGATTATTTCTGCCCATGTTTGGCTCATTAATCTTGGCGGCCGCGGCGCCGTCAGCTCAGCCTCACATCATCGCTGCAACTGTTTCCAATTACCGCCAAATGAAACGCTCAGTTCTGCTGACAAATTGCCGATATATTAGCGGCGTTAATTAGCGGCTGTGGCGAGATGTCACTTCCTGTGTGAGGGGTGTGTGTGCAGCTGTGTGTGTGCGCCTGCTGCCTGTTGCATTGTGGGAGTCCATTATGCTGTCGCCTGCTGAATGGCTCCCATTGACTCGGCCCTGACATTATAAGCTGCTGCTAATCTCTTCACTCCATGTATTAGCGAAGCTCAACCTTTCTTTTTCTTCTTCTCCTCCTCCTGAAGCGGCTCAATCCTTCTCTGAATCAACCGTGTGCAACAGTTTGGCTATGAATATCTGAATAATTATTAAAAATAAAACCAGTAATTTAAATCACAATCATGAAGCTTCTTAAAGGGCCAGAATGTATTTATAAAATCCATTAAAAACTGTTAAACTTTTAATAAATAGCTGCGTCTGCATTCAATGAGATCTACTGAACTTTTTAAGTTGTTCACTCATTTCAGGATTTCATTGTTTTGCTATTAAAATCAGATTTTTTGGTTTTAATTTAGAAATATTTGCACTTCTGTATGATGGTAAATGTGAAATGTCACTTTCACGTCGATCACAGAGAAATAAGTAATTTACTCTGCAGGTTGCTAGGTAACCAAAGAGTGAGAGAGTTAGTGAGTTACTCAGCAGGTTGCTAGGTAACCAAAGAGTGAGAGAGTTAGTAAGTTACTCAGCAGGTTGCTAGGTAACCAAAGAGTGAGAGAGTTAGTAAGTTGCTCAGCAGGTTGTTGCTAGGTAACCAAAGAGTGAGAGAGTTAGTAAGTTACTCAGCAGGTTGCTAGGTAACCAAAGAGTGAGAGAGTTAGTAAGTTGCTCAGCAGGTTGTTGCTAGGTAACCAAAGAGTGAGTGTTAGTAAGTTATTCAGGCCTCGCTCTACGTTTCTCTGGATTCTATAGGACCGATTAAGAAACGATGGCGGACCAGATTTGGCCCCCGGGCCTTGAGTTTGATCCATGTTACAGGAGTGGAGTTTTGGGTTCTGGATGTTCTGATCCAGTGTTTGTCTCCTCAGCGTCACCATGGGTCTGCCCCTCAACCCCCCCGCTGACTCGGCGCGCTCCGCCCGCCACGCCCTGTCGCTCATCGCCACCGCCCGCCCGCCGGCCTTCATCACCACCATCGCCCGTGAGGTGAGGCCAGAACCTCCAGCAGCAGCAGCAGGTCCGTTTCCTTCCTGGTGTTCTGAGTGATTCTGGTCGGTTTCCTCCAGGTTCACCGGCACAACGCGGCCCAGGCCAACTCCCAGTCCCAGCAGAACGTCCACACCACCACGCTGGCCCGGGCCAAGGCCGAGATCCTCCGGGTCATCGACATCCTGATCGAGAAGATGCCCGGAGACGTGGTGGACCTGCTGGTCGAGGTGAGCAGAACCAGAGCTCTGGACGCTCTGGGTCCGCTGGGTCTGCTGGTTCTGATGGTTCCTCTGGTTCCAGGTGATGGACATCATCATGTACTGCATCGAAGGCTCTCTGGTGAAGAAGAAAGGACTGCAGGAGTGTTTCCCCGCCATCTGCAAGTGAGTGTGTGTATTGATGTGATCAGTCGCCGTGAACTGATGGAGTGTCTGACCGCTGGCAGAGGTCAGAGGTCACTTCACACTTGGGTTTGTTGCAGGAAGCAGGTCAATATGTTTGATTGTGTCTGTGAGCGTGTCTTGGTTTGATCTGTGGTGTACTGGGGTCAGAGGTCGTCATCAGTTTATTTCATGCATCAGGTTGTGTGCATCTTTAAAAGGTCTTAAATGTGTAAATCTAAAGTTAATGCCTTAAAATGTCTTAAACATTGATGTTAAAAGTCTTAAACGTTGCTGCTGCCGCCTGTCCAGGTTCTACATGGTGGGTTACTGCGACCGCAGCCATCGCATCGCCGTCGGAGCGCGACAAGGATCCGTGGCGCTCTACGACGTTCGCACGGGAAAATGTCAGGTAGGAGCTGGACCAGCATCCAACCATCCATCCAACCATCCATCCATCCATCCATCCAACCATCCATCCAACCATCCATCCAACCATCCAACCATCCATCCATCCAACCATCCATCCATCCAACCATCCAACCATCCAACCATCCATCCATCCATCCATCCATCCAACCATCCATCCATCCAACCATCCATCCAACCATCCATCCATCCATCCATCCATCCAATCATCCGTCCAACCATCCATCCGTCCATCCATCCATCCATCCATCCATCCAACCATCCATCCATCCATCCATCCATCCATCCATCCATCCAACCATCCATCCAACCATCCATCCATCCATCCGTCCGTCCATCCATCCAACCATCCATCCATCCAACCATCCATCCATCCATCCATCCATCCATACATACATACATACATACATCCATCCATCCAATCATCCATCCAACCATCCATCCATCCATCCATCCAACCATCCATCCAACCATCCATCCATCCGTCCGTCCATCCATCCAACCATCCATCCAACCATCCATCCATCCGTCCGTCCGTCCATCCATCCAACCAACCATCCAACCATCCAACCATCCATCCATCCATCCATCCATCCATCCATCCAACCATCCATCCAACCGTCCGTCCATCCATCCAACCATCCATCCATCCAATCATCCATCCAACCATCCATCCGTCCATCCATCCATCCATCCATCCATCCAACCATCCATCCAACCGTCCGTCCATCCATCCATCCATCCATCCATCCATCCATCCATCCATCCAACCATCCATCCATCCATCCATCCATCCATCCAACCATCCATCCATCCATCCAACCATCCATCCATCCATCCATCCATCCATCCGTCCATTAATTTAACCTTGTGTTTATCTTCAATTACACCAACCAAAAAGCAATCATCCAACCAAACAATGAAGTCTATTCTATTCTATTCTATTCTATTCTGAACCACCAACCAACCATCATTTCAAACCAGAGCCGTCCCAGTACGGATCTTAGTCGTATTGTGTGATGTGAACAGGAGGAAAACAAAACGTCTCCATGGTCCAGTGAGGTTTCTGGTGCGTCATGGCCGTTGTTTTGTCCTTAGGACTGAAAGGGAACATCGGGTCAAGAATTGGCATCAGGTTGACTGTTTGGGTCTTTTATCTGGTGACTGATCAGCATAAGTTTTATAAAACTTATGAAGGGTTGATCTTGGGATAATAAAGTGTTTAGAAATGGCTCCAAGACTTTCCCAGTTTGTGTAAATCTATGGTTCTCCTTAGATCCTCACTGGGTTCCTGGGACTTCCCAGTGGTTATCACTGTTGGTCAGTACAGTGAGTTCTGGTTTTTTCTGCACCACTTTCCCAGACTAATCTGAGCTTTGATAGTCCAGAGAAATGTTCAGATGAAGAAGAAAAACCATCGGTTGTCGAGTTTCTCACCACAGATTCAGTTTTTATTGTCAAACTCTGCCTCTTTAGTCCGTCTGATGCTTTGTGAAGCCGGTTGACGTGACAGAAGTCGAGGGGAATAAAGAACATCGTAAGTCAGACGACACGAAAGACTAACAGAGACGTCGGGCGCGGGGGGAGAATGACTCGGAGGAACACAAAGGAGCCGACAGCGGGAGAAGAGAAGATTGACAACTGGGCGTAGTGATTTGAAGGAAAATCCTGTCGGCGTGAAATCAGGATGAAATGTGAGATTATAATTCAACCAGGGATTAACTGTCATCTCAGAGGCAAAGACGGAGGGGGGGGAGTGACAGAGGAGATAAAGACGGAGAGGGAGGAAGGAAAACTGGAGGGGAAACGGAGTTTAGAGGCAGAAAATGAATGGAAAGTTCAAGATGAAGGCGAAGTAGGACGAAGTGCAACAAAGGGATCAGGTGGGAGATTAAGTTACGAGGAAGACGAAGGAGGACGAAGGCTTAGTGGGAGAAGAGCAGGATGAGGCGTGGAGGAGGATGAGTGTGACTGGTGTCCCATAATTTAATGGTGCCAACATCAGCACTCGGCTCCAGGTGTTGATGCCGCTGCGCGCTCACCGGACCGACAGTGATGAACAGACACCAACATGCTGAACTGCTGGAAACAACCTGAACTCCAGCGTCCAGCCATTACTCATCCCAGGCAGAACCTCGCCTGCGTTTTACTGGGATAAAACAAATAATATCACTGAAGGAAACACAGATATCCTTAAAACTCAGCAGGAAAAACTCATTTACTGGAGCAGAACGCTGCCAGGTCAGAGGAAATGAATTATTACGACAAAATGGGTTTAATTTATACAAAACAAGACAACTTGATTAAAAATATGATATTATATATTCATATATATATACACACCCATAAAATACATTATTATTATTTCACTCTGTTTTTATATTCTATACATTTTATTCATCCAATTTTATAGTTTGTTTTGAATTTACATGGTTTTATTTAATTTCATCATTAAAAATGTATTTAACTATTTAACAGGATATTTATATGTTGACATTTACTTATTTTAATTATTCATTTAGCATTTTTCCTATTTTTGACCTCCATATAGGCGGTTCTGAAATCCTCTTTCGACCTCGCTCTTGGTGCCTCGCGACCCTCTGATGGATCCTGACCCCCATGTTGAGAACCGCTGATAGAAACATCAACAAATGAGACAGAAATGATTCATTTGATTCAATGAATCAATTCAAAAAGTTTTGACACACCACAAAAACAACAAATCATTAAAAAAAATTAAAATGAAATTTTTCTCAAAAATCATAAAACTGAAAAACATGGAAATTCACTGTAAAAAGAATTATTTAATTTAATGTTTTCCTACATTTGAACCTCTGTACACCTTTGGGATCGTACTGTGATGATTCTGAAAATCCTCTTTCGACCCTCTACTTCCTGTCTCGCGACCCCGGTGGGGATCCCGACCCCTACTTTGAGAACCCCTGATCTAAATGGTCCAAAACCGAAAAATAAGAAACAAAAATTATTTATTTCATTCAGTGAATCTATTCAAAAAGTTAATATGATTTCAAAACCAACTAGTGATTAAAAATTGTTATATATTTTTAAAATAAAAAAAATGTTAAAACTTGAAACTAAAAATCAGAAAAACAGAAAAACTTTAATTTAATAATATGCAAAATTTGAAAAACTGAGAGAGAAAAATAAATCAGTAAATCAATAAATATTACATAAATATATACAAAAATAATCAGCCAATTCTGCTAATTTCAACTAAAAGAGGAAAGGAAGCAGCGACTGAGAAACTAATTCGGAAAGTGCTGAGTCACCGGTTGCTATGGCAACCTTTCCTAGGCAGCCGGGAGGGGCCAGAATCACGTTTCATCAGAGAGCAGAAATTCATCCACAAACAAAGCGACTCTGTGTGGAAACTGAGGAGCATCAGAGCCATTTTGAACGGTTGGTGTCAGCGCATTGTATTAAGGACTTCCTGTAGCAGTCTGTGTCACAGCGGCTCTGAAAACACTAAACGAAAAGTGCAAAACTTGGAGTGCTGGGACAGGCTAACTAAGCTGTTAGGAGCACTAACCCCAAAGTGCTAATTTTTAAATTATTCAAACTTTATTTAACTGAATGTTTACAGAAGATCCGAGTAAATTTAAGCTTTAGAATTTATTTGGAAATTTTGATTTAAGGGAAGCTCAGCAATTTGAAAGTTAGCAAAAGTGCTAAGTTAAGAATTAGCTTCACCGTTAGCGCAGTAGAGGAAGTTCCTTTCACTGGAAAACTGACTTTAAATTGTTTTAACTTATTGGTTAAAATAACTCAAACACACAGAAGGAGGTTTTTATGTTTTGTTATCAAACAACAGGGAAAAGTTTTGGCGCTCAGTGTTCATCATCTCGTCCTCCTTTTCTTCTCCTCCATCATCGGGGTTCAATCCCTCTGTCCCTCGTTGCCGGGTCGCCCCCCCCGGTGCCGGTTCCCCTGCAGCCGGGTCGGCCACAATGCTGGGAGCCAGCCAGCGCCGCAGACAGATGGTCCACTTATTAGATGTGCATCAGCCCTGCCTCCCTTCCTGCAGCTCGCGTTTTAATCAAATTAGAGCCGAAAGAGGATGAGGCAGCGAGGGCGAGCGACATGAGGGGGAGAGAGAGAGAGAGAGAGAGAGAGAGAGAGAGAGACAGAGAGAGAGAGAGAGAGAGAGAGAGAGCTGAGCCATGAATGATGACAAGATGAAAGAACCACAGCTTACTGGAGGACTGACTCCACCCGCCTCACACACTGACTCCACCCGCCTGACTCCACCCGCCTCACACACTGACTCCACCCGCCTGACTCCACCCGCCTCACACACTGACTCCACCTGCCTGACTCCACCCGCCTCACACACTGACTCCACCTGCCTGACTCCACCCGCCTCACACACTGACTCCACCCGCCTGACTCCACCCACCTGCCTCACACACTGCCCCAGCACCGTTCTACACCTGATCCACACCTGATCTACACCTGAGCAGCTGAAGACACTTCCTGGTGGGCGGAGCCAAAGATCTGTAGATGGAGGAAGTTTACAAGAAGATGGATGGTTGCATAATAAATGTTTAACATTCATGTCATATTTTATCGTTTTTACGTTCTTTTCTTGCTCTCAGATTAAAGCTGTGAAGAACTTTGTGACGTGTTTCGCTGCCGTTCAGCTTTGCTGCAGGAAACTCTTGATGAAGCATTGCATTCTGGGAGATGTAGGCTCATGTTCTTTAGGAACCTGCTGGTTTATTTTTAGTCTGAAGCTGCCGTCAGATCAGAAGCCAACATCATGTGGAAATATAGAAAAAAAACTTTGTATGTTTTTGCGTAAAGACGTGAAGCAAAAGTCCAGATCTGTCACAAAGTTCAGGAACATTTGAAGGATAATTTTCCTCCATGTCGTCTGTAAAGCGTCAGATCCAGAACGTTCCGCGTGAATCCTGCGTGTCAGTCAGACTAATCCTGGTATTTTATGGTTTACCTTCCATTCCAGGCGCCAGCTGACACGTCTGGGTGAAACGTGATTCTGAGAGCAGCTCCTCTCAGCGTGTTTGAACGAGTTTAGGAGAGGATGAAAGGCCGAGCTGAACAATCTTTATTACCACAGAAATAAACAGGCAGCAGTCAGGCGCCCCCTGCAGGCCACAACCTTCAGCTCCTTTAAGATGGTTTTCCTACATCTGGATGGGATTTTTAAATGGAGATCGAAATATTGGAGACAGACGGGAAATAGAGACAGGTTCTCTCTGCTGGGGAAAAAAACATTTGGACCAAACGGTACCAGAACTCTGGGGAGGTCCAAGGAGATCGAGATTGTTCTAAAGTACATGAATTTGGTAAAGACTGTTAGAAATATTAATACAGATGGATGGATGGATGGATGGATGGATGGATGGATGGATGGATGGATGTTTGTCTCAAGGCCTCCTTTTCTTTATACATTTCTATAAAAATTAGTAATTAAAGGAATTTTATAAATATGAATTAATAATTTTAAGGGAACAAAAATAAATAAAAATCAAAGTGAGGAATGTTAAACATCTAATGAAGTTATACTCTGGTATCAGGAAATCATTTTTCCATAATCAGTTTATTTGATCAATTTTGATTATTTACAAAAAAAGAATCACATTAACTGAGCTGATTATGTCAGGTTAAATCCAAACTTTTTATTGTAATTTCATGTCTTTCTTCTGGTAACTTTGTGTCTAGATGATGCTAATATTATCACTTTATTCTCATAATTTTCAGAACAAATCTTTAGTTCGTTGTATAAAAAAGCATGAATTGAAATATTCAGTTCAAGGTGAAAACGCCGCCTGGGGCCCCTGCTTCTGTCCCGCCCTGGGCCCCCGGGACGCTAACTCCGCCCCTGCGCTTTAGACTTCAGCTGAAAAAAAAAAGTAAACGCGCGCGCTTCAAAGGCACGCGGCAAAACTGCAGCTCGGCGCGAGACACGGACATGATGAAGGAAAGATGGCTTCCAGATTTAATGTGGAAACTTGAAAGAGTGTCCGCGAGCGTCTGAGCGTGCGCGGACTTTTTCCACGTGTGAAAGAGAGGAGAGTAAGAGGAGGGACTGCTTCACCCTCTCTCTCTCTCTCTACTTTGCATATTCCGCGTGCCTCGCGCGGCCATATGGGAAAATGCAACTGAAGGAATTGACCGCGCGCAGGCAGGAGGAGCACGCGAGCGGAGCGGCGGCACTTTGAGATCACAACAAACCCTGAAAAGTTCCCAAATTACGGAGACGAAGAAGAAACGAGACGCGACACGGGCTGGAGAGGACGAACCGAACCGAACCGAGCCGGGGAGGGGGGATTGACTGACTGCAGGGACCCGACAGATCCGGAAGAAATTATCGTTATTGATTTAAAATAAATAAAAGTCGAGATAAAGGCGCTTCCCGCTGGAGGACCGGAGCCATGTACTGCGCCTACACCATCCCGGGGATGACAGGCAGCTCCCTCATGTACTACTACAACGGCAAGGCGGTAAGGAAAGCTTCCTCATCCCTGTCAACCCGCCTGGTTTCCCGTCCTGGAAGGTTGGAGGAGGAGGGAGGGATGGAGGGAGGGAGAGGAGGTGTGAAGGTGAGGAAGAGGAGGAGGAGGAGGAGGAGAGCGCGTTAATTCCTCCTGCATGGGAAAAAACGCAGCGGGGAATAACGAGACAAACCAGCTGGTAAAACTCCTTCAGTTTCACTTTTTAAATCATTTTTAATTCATTCGCGGTAAAATTCAGGAAAACGGAAAACATCCATGTTTGATGTTTTAGTTGTTTTTTCCGTTTCTAATTTTATTAAACAAAACAAAATGAATCAAAACCGATTTGATTGAAATTTTAACTCATTTTCTTCTGTTTTAATATAAATAAATTGATGATTAGATTCAATATAAAACATATTTTAATATGTTTTATATTATATTAAAATATAATATAAAACAAACTGAAATAAAGGAGGAACAATAGCAAATTTAATGTGAAATAAGAAAGATTAATGAGGAGAAACATTTCATTCAGTTTATGCTTTTATTTAAATATAAATGTGTGTGTGTGTGTGTGTGTGTTCACACCGTCCAAATAGGCCCAAATCACATCCAGATTAATTAAATCCACAACATTTAATCTGATTATTTGGTTTACATTTTTTTAAACATGTTTTATTTAAATGTTGTTATTTTTATTTGAGGGAAGTTAAAATATTTCCCGCGACTCTTGAAGCAGACGTGAGAAAATTGTCCTGCAGGTTCGGTGAGCCGTCTGACCTCCCGTGACCCCGTCTGTCTCCCGGTGACCCCCACCTGTAAAACACCAGGAAGTCGTTTAGAGACGGTGCCTTCAGGTGCTTTCAGGTCACAGGTGCACTGGGATTTCCTTCACACCCACCTGTCAGCGAAGTATCCGTCCACTTCAGGGTGAAAATAACAAAAACGAGGCCAAAGACGTTAAAGCTATTTTTTAATTTGTTCTCAAAATTCAAATACATTTTTAAAAAACAAAAGTTAGATTATTTTTAGTGTTGTTTATGTTTTCTGTTGCTTTTTAAGCCAAATTAAATCATTTTAATCTGTTTAAATCCTGACATGTTGAGTGTGATGTGAACTCTTCTCGAAGCGATCCGGACTTCGTTTTTCTCGTTTTCTCGCTCCGTCTTTGTGCTTCGGCGCCGGAGCGGCCCGATGCGGCGGGCCCCTGCCCGCGTGGCTCCGGCGCTTTGTTTGGCGGCTGGATGGCACATTGTGCCCGTCGGTGTTGATCCGGTGCCAAGCTGCTTTCGGGTTTCGCCCCCTCCGCCTGTTTACGCCCGCTGTCTGCTGGCAGACGGACAAACCCAGACAACTCAGCCGCTCCTCCTCGTTCCTGAAACGCTTCCTGATTTTTCGGGGGTCTTGGATAAAAAGCAGGTTGTGGTTGGAAGGCAGGGAAAGCGGAGCAAGGAGGAAAACTGGGGCAGGTTTTTTCAAAAGAGAGGGGAGAAGCAGCGAGGAGGAGGAGGAGGAGGAGGAAGAGGAGGGCCGAGGCCTCGGCTCCGAGCAGCGGCTGTCGGCTCTCTAACTTAAGCTCCCGCGGCTTAATGAGGCAGCAGAACCCGGCTAAAAACAAAGGCCCGGCGCAGAGGCGGCCGGCGGCGGCTTTGTGATGCTAACGCAGCGTTTAAATATTCAGACAGTTTTAATTAGGAGAGTCCTGGAGCCGACCCGATCGGGTCGTCAGCTCCATCAGACCCACAGAAAAAACAGCTTCTAGTCCCTCATTTTAAACAAAATCATTTCATAAACCTGATTTTAAAAAGAAAATATTTTACTCCTAATTCTGAAGAGAAGAACAAATTTTCCTGCTTTAGGAAACTTCACCCAAAAGATTTTTATTTTGTCTTCAATTAAATTTTTATCTGCTTTTCCTCATTAAAAAATGAGTAAACAGATAATCAGTTATAAACAGATCTTTAATGTTTTTGAGTGTCGGTTCTGGACCGACTCCTCTGGTTCCGGTCCAAACCCGAGTCGATGGCGGTGAGGTCCAGTAGGAGCGGACGTCCTGTGGGCCAGGAGGCTGGAACTGGAGCACAGCATGTTATGCAATTAAAACTTTATAAATAGACGCATTGTGTGTGTGTGCGTTTGGGTGTTTGTGTGTGTGGGTTTGTGTGTGTGTGTGTGTGGGTGTGTGTGTGGGTGTGTGTCTGTGTGTGCGCCTCCATCTGCTGGAGTCTCAGAAACATTTTATTCTCAGTTTAAATTTTATTCCTAATCTTTTTTCTTCATTTGTTATTTAATCTCTGAAAACGTCGGCCTCGGCGTGATGAACACGTTTTACTGGTCTCATGCTTTTATTTTGAAGGTATCTTGTTTACAGTCAGAACCATGGTCCATTTGCAGAAACGGTCAGAATGAGAGTCTGTGGATGTCCGGGTCAGTCGGGTTTCCTCTGGGTGCTTTAAGGCGGGTGTGTGTGTGTGTGTGTAGGTGTGTGGGTGTGTGTGTGTGTGGGTGGGGTGTGTGTGTGTGGGGGTGTGTCATCCTCCGTCTGGTCCAGTTAAAGCCTTACACATCATTCAGGCTTAAACTTAATCCCACCGCATCAGATTATCTGACACTGATGCCGCCGATGTGCAGAGATACACCAAACACAGATACACACACACACACACACACACACACACACACACAACCATATATAGGGGTGTGTGTGTGTGCGTGTGTGTGTGTCTAATCAAGTTTGAATCAATCAGGTTTATTTCCTTTCACAACAAGGCCGTTTAAAGTGAGTTGCATCATCAAAACTCAAGAAACTTCAGTAAGATCCACAGATTAGGGTGATGGTTGGGAGGCCCTCCAACCTTAAACCAATGAGATGTTTTGATTTCTTGACTCCAGTTGCTTTTTTACGTTGGATATTAAAAGTGTTAATAATTTTTGAGATTCCATTAAAATAATTTACATTAGAAACATGAAACAGTTTTTTAGTTCCTGACAGAAACAAATGATTTAAAAAATCTAATCCTGCCTAAATAATGAACTACAGATTTAATTCTGGTTATTTATTGTTTGTGTTTAATGTTTGTAGAGGCAGTGAAATGTTTCTGTTTGGAAGAGATTTACAGGCAGAAATAAATGTTTTTATCAATAAAATAGAAAAATATTAATGTTTTCTAATCAGTTCTTAATGAATCTAAGGAAAATTAAGAATGATGATGTTTGAAATATAAATTTAATTCACTTTAAATGCCTTGATGATAAAAATACTAATAGATTATGTCAAATTTTTTACATTTGGGGCACATTTTAATTATATTAGTTATTTTTATGCAAGTTTCTGTTTTTCTTTTGACATTTACTAACATATAAATGTAATATTTAAGTTTTAAAAGCTGGTTTTGAAGCCATCAGGCCTCGTTTTCCTGCAGGTTTTAATGTTTAAAAGCTGTGGGTGAGTCAGGGTTGGAGGAGGAGGCCGAGCGCTGGCCCGGGTCCAAACCGACTCCTGCCGGGTCGATGTGTGGAAACCTGCTGCCAGGAAGTGATGCGGACTTTAATCGTTCGTTTCCTGGATCGTCTCTCTGCGTTTTCAAAGCTCTTTGTTGGTTTTTCATGTTTTTCGGTTTTGGTCTCGGATCAAAAACTGCGGGACAGAATTTTAATTTTATGTTTAGTTTCTCTGCTTTTTGTGACCCGGAAGCTGTTGTGCGTGTAACCATGGCAACGCTGGACCCACACACACACACACACACACACACACACACAGACCCGGACTCGTTGGGCAGGAATGTTGCTCCGCTGGGCTTCATAAGGATCATTTCAGTTGTTAAAATATTTCTGCGAATAATAATAATTACAATATTTTCCCTTAATCAGAAATCACTTCTTCTTGTTTTTATTTTTGGGCGTCAGTTGAAAATGAAAATAAGGAATGATGTGTGGATTTTAAAGGAATAATTTGGAAGTTTTTTGTTCCATGATTTGAAGGTTTCCAGTTGGAAGCACTGGGAATACTGGGACAGTTTTTGGTTTTCTATCTCACTAAAATGTTAACAGCAGATAAAGTTTGAATTTCTGTTGGTTTTCCTAGTTAATCTGACACCAGAAAACATTAAAAATCTGCTATAAACTCAACTTTAATCTGCAGGATTTCTACTGTTTTCCTAGATAAATGGTTCAAATAGTTTTTCCTCACATTGTTGACGTCAGAATTAATCAGTGTTTTTACTCCAAACCATTATTGAGGTGTCATAGTTGGTATATTTATTCCCAGCCTGCATGTTTCCCAGTTGGATGAAGCAGGTTGAATTTAGTCGCTCAGTTCCTGCAGAGGAAACGATGACGGTGGAAAAGAAAAAGGTTTGGAGGAAACGTGAGTTAAATCAGATGAAGGTGAATCAGCCTCTAAACTGCTGCACATGGAAATATTAAAACCTGCTGGATGATCAGCTCTAGATGAGCGATCTGGAGTTCAGTTGATGCAGAAATCTGCAGCAGAAATACAGATTTAGGGAATGTTTGTTGCTCCGCAGCGACCAGCTGCTGAATGAGGCTCTTTGTAACGGAGGCCGCTCCGTTTTACTCGGTTTTAAGCCCTTGACTTCAGAGTGCAAGGTCACAGCTGCCAAAATACTGACCATGCACGTCTCACACACACACACACACACACTCCTGGACAGTGTGTGTGTCCCATATGGGAAGGTGGGCCGCAGAATCCATCTGCATTCCTGGGATAGCTGGGAATCTCCATGGCGACCTGCGAGGAGCAGGTCCGACTCCGGGCGCGCGGCCGGACCGGCGCCGAGCGATGTTCCTGGAACACGCCCTCTCTGGCGGCCATGTTGGAAATGTGCAGACTTGGCAGCGGTGAGTCCGATCTGCTGATCGCCGTGGCGACGGGCGGATTAGGAAGCAATGCCCTCAGCCTCGTGTTCGATCGTTTCTGACAGAAAAGATTTTATTAGATTTGTTTCAAAACAACAAATTTCACTGAAGTTAATCAGATAAAATAATTGTTGCTTTTCTGTTTTAATCAAAGTATTTAAATCATTTTCTAAATCCTAAATTAGGTTTAAGGTCATTTTTTAATTTGAGCAGCGTGGGACAGGAAGTCTGCTGGAGATGAGGGTGATGGTGCAGAGGCCATCCATGCAGGTCAGATCGATGTGACATCAGTGAAATCATGTGATCACGATACGATTATTGATATTAACCAGTTTGATTTTAAAAGTTTTTATCACAATATCAGACACAAATTTCAAAACTGTCAAATCCTAAAACCAATCAGATAATTGGTTTTATCTGATTGGTAATAAAACCAATCAGACGATAATCATCTGATTGATTATTAAGGCGGGTATTAATGATTTTCTATGTGCTGTTTCAATAATAAAAACATGTTTTTTTCTGTTTTTTTAGCTTTTTGAGCTGCTTGTCTCACTTCCTGCCAGATTCAAACTTATTGGTTGAATCTAAATTTACCTGGGTGTGAATAATCTGAAGCAGATTTTTAATCTGCAGTTCAGAGCTGAAACAAAACCAGTGAAAATCTGATTGGTGCGTCTCTTCAGATGCTAAAATAAAACGTAACCCAATGAAACCAGTTGGTTTTCATGTTTAAGAATTTGTTTTATGATAATAGTAATGGTTTGTATCGGTGATAGATTTGTGGATTATGGATTATTTCTGCTGGTTTTGGATCTTTTTGCTGCTTCAGTTTGATAAAAACCTCCCCAGCTGCTCGTCACTCCGACTCCTTTCCTTCCTCCGGGTTCCTGAAGTCGGACGGCGTTCGGTTTCTGCTGCTGCCGTTTCCCCGTTAGCCACGTTAGCTGGAAACTCCGCTCCGTGTGTGTGTGTGTGTGTGTGTGTGTGTTTTGGACCTAAAGCCCGTTCTCACATGTGCTGAGCTCGGGCTTCACAGCAGAAACACGAGCTTAAGTAAGTTAAGGTTTTTGGCCGGAGATGAAAGCGGAGCTGTGTGTGTTTCTGTGTGGAAGACACCATTTTAAACACTCCGCTTCACAGCGCTCCACTTTCCTACACACACACCCCCACACACACACACAAGCCTCCCAGTCTGCATTATCGCAGTGGAAAATGGGGCTGTTGTCGTTTTGTTTAGGGTGTGTGTGTGTGTGTGTGTTTAGTGGGTCAGTCATGCTGTTAGCGAGGCTGCATGGACTCGCTGATAAACACCAGACAGCTGTCACATTTAAACAACAAGAGAAGCAAACTGCTAACCCAGAGCTGGCGGGCTGAGCTCGGCCCGCTCCGCTCAGCGCCGGCCCAGGAACCGACCCGCCACCGGGCTTTGGGCCTCTGATGATAGCGGCCATTAAAACGTCGCCTTCAGGTGTTTAATGTCACCTGCTGGAGATTTTAACTGTTTTAATGCTGCTGAGGCCGAAACCTCGAGTTTCTCTGCTGATGAAATTATTGAGATTAAAGTCAAAATTTTTAGATTAATCTCACAATTCTTTGATATTTAAGTCAGAATTTTAAGATTAGTCAAAAAAATTTCAAGATTCGAGTCAGAAAATTCTGAAATTGAACTTTTTCCGGTGGCTCTAACCTCCATTTTCTCCTGAATCGCTTCCATCTTGTTTATTTTTAACACCTTAAGTAAAATTTAGTGCAAAACTCTTTGAACATATTTCTCCATCTATTAATAAATTTGCACAAATCTGTTAAACTAAAGTACAAAAGACAATTAGCAAAAATAGTAAAACATTGATAACAGTTGATCATTTATTATTTGAGCCATGGAGTTTACATGTCGTAGAACGTTTTATTTTAAAACCAGTGTTTTTTTCCTCTAACGCTGGTTGATGCAAATTTCACACATACCAAATTGAAGCACTTTGCTGACATCTAGTGGTCAAAGTTATGAGTTTAGTTACTCTAATCTGCATGTTGATTATATTTTGTACGTTAAAGTGAAGGAGTTGAAGCTGCTGGAACATTTGGATCCGATCTGAACTCAGAACCTCCATGTTTGATGAGCAGCGTGAAGCAGAGCCGCCATGTTGGGAGGCGATGAAACCCTGAAGTAAAACCAAGCAGAGTGAAATCCGTTCCTCCTCCTCTCGTCCGTCTCTATCTCCCCATCTCAGAAAACCCAAAACATGCGGCCGGACGCAGCGCGTCCTGCAGCGCCGCATTGATGTTGCGGTGATAGATGCGTCCATATGGTCGGCGTTAGCGCTGTACCTGATCGCAGAGAGAAAGACGGAGGAGAATCAAAGACAACAAAGAGAAATAAAGAACGACATAAAGAAAGAACAAACAGAGAAGGATCCTGCAGCGCTGCAGTAATCAGCTCTTTGATCTGACTCCTTTATTATTCCAGCGTGGGCCAAATAATGCAGTCCTGATTGTATTGCTGGCAACCAGCGCGCGTCCATATGTTGGCTATTAGAGGCTCTCACTGTCTCCACGCTGCTGCTTCTTCTTCTGTGGTGCTTCGTCAGGGGTCACAGGGCTGATTCCTCCACGCTTATCTGCTTTCATTTGCTGCTCAGATTGAATGTGCAGAAACAAAGAGCTGAGGAAAAGTGCTAAAAATCATCCAGGAAAACATATGAGACTAGAAGTGTTTTCAGTCGATCACCAATCATTTAAAAAGGTGATCCACTGATACCGATATCGCTGCTGATACCGATTTATTTTTTGTGTCTGAAAAGTTTCTAAGTTTACAACATTCTGCAGAAGAAGACTGGCTGTCAAATCTTTGTGTCGGTACATAAATATCAACCGATGGCTGACGTTCCAAAGTAAAGAAAATAATAATAATTTTATTTACTGGACAAAAATCTTCCAATCCAACCCGACTTCATGTGAGAAAGTAATGACACCCTGAACCTAATCGCTGGCTGCTCCAACACAATGTTGTTGTTTTTACATATTTACAGTTTTTGCTTTATGAGTTTTTTTAAGATTTTGACCTAAAATGTTCCTTCAGCTCAGAGGCTGATGATGTTTAGATTATAAACCTGTGAATTCAGAAAGTTTTGGATTAAACTACAGTTTTATCTCCACATGTGAACAAAAAGTCACAGCAAAATAAAACTAACCTGCACTGAAAAACCTCAAACAGTTGAGTATGGTTGAGATTTTTTCTGAAGATTGTGCATGAAAGTGTTCAGTTTATAATGAATCTCCATATTCTGCAGGTTGGCGACCAAATAATCTGCCAGTGGAAATATTATTTTTTCCATCAATATCAAGAAATTATTAACTTAAAACAAGCTGCAATTTCTTGCTAAAAATTTACTTGTAAGTTAGTTTGTCAAGCGTTCTAAGACATTTATACTGCAAACTAAGACTTTATGAAAAATTATTAATTTATTCTGTTTTTGTTGCCAATTTTTGGCAGGATCAGTCCTCCGTATCATGACATAGTTTCTAAAAAACAAGCTAATTGACTGCAGGTAAACCTGAAGGGCAGTTCCCCTGATCTCAGACTCTGACTAAGAGCGACTTTAAAGTTGATAGCAGGAAAGTCCAGATGACGATTTTACTGTTTGTTCTCATGAAGACGAACAGGATGAGTCTGGTGGAAACAGAACCGTGACTCAGACTTTTAATCTCCATTAACATCTCAGTGGATCAGGAACCGGCTGCGATCAGATTCAGATGTTGGGTTTAAGGTGATTTAATCCGCCGTCAGGAACGTTCCTCCACTCATCCACTGCTGATGCTTTCGCCCAAAAATTCGCTACGTAAATTTCCTGCTTGTTGGGTTTGAACCAGGATCAGACAGAAGTGAAGAGCTGGACTGAGTTAAGACTTCTAGGATGAATGATAAAAGGACATCTGGACGTCTCTTTGTGTCTGTCTTGTCTATTTTTAGACAAATAGTCGAATATTCTCTCTGAAGCGCATTTAAAAGCAAAGGAAACCCGTTAATTTGAAATGAAATTCAGCTGTGGTTCAGCTACGGAGTCAGGAATATGACTCCATAAAAACCTTTCATAGTATGAAAACATCCGGTGATGTAACGCCGGCGTAATGGCTGCGCAGCAGGAGCGGGGTCAGAGGTTAAGATCCTCACAAACCCAGGATGACGGAGACGAAGGATTAAGTGTGGTTTTATGTGGCTGTGCTGCTGATTTTACTGGAAAGTCATAAAAATGAGCGAAATGAAAAATATCCAAAGGAAAAATCATTTTAAATGTTTTTCAGGCTCTAAAGTTTTAATTCTGCTTCACAAAATATTAACTCCTCATTCAGTGGCGACTAAACGGTCGACTCAGCAGGTAATGTGAAGGTTAAAGCGGCTGAAGAGGAAATGTATGGAGCACTGGTCCTGCCAAATTTGTAAAAAGTACAGAAATAAATAAACGTCTTGTTAAAGCAATTGATGTGCCAAATAATGACTTTCTTAACTCATTTGGTTATCCAATGTGACCTAAAGTTTATTTTTCATTTTCACCAGTACTTTCACAATATCTCTTATTTTTCACTTTATTTCCAATTTCATTGTTTTTTTGGTTTGATTTGAACTGCAGAAGTATTCACTCCCTTTAAATGATTTGGTCACAGCCACACACTTCAGCACATTTTCCACCTTCAAATGTCTGGAAACCAGCACCAGAACCACCGTACAGACCATGAAACATGGTGGCGGCAGCATCATACTGTGGGGAAGCAGGTCTGATTTGATCCAAAGATCTAAATCCAGGAGAATCCTGGAAGAAAAGCTGAGACTGTTCACCTTCCAGCAGGAAAACAAGGCCAAATGTACGGCCAGAGATACTATCAGATGGCCTAGTCAAAGTCCAGATCAAATCCAAATGGGAGGCTGTGTGTAAGACTTGAACACTGATGTTCACAGACATCTCTGAACAATATATTGCAAATATATCGTCAATATCCAAATCCCAGTAACTGTTGCTAACATATTCCAACCATTAAAAGCTAGCGTTTTTCATGCTAATGTAACATTTAGCTTAATCTCAGTGTAGCATGTGCTCACACTGGACTCTAATTACATTGCCTAAAGGGTTAAAGGTCACAGAGTGATGGAAACACAGATGAGGAAGAGAGGAAAGAATAAAGACAGATGTCACAACTGATAGCAATATTTACCAGTAATAATTCAGTATTTTCTCATTGTGTAGTTTTGTTCAGATGATCTTCATCTCATCTGGTGGAGTTTGATCTGTTTTATAAAGACTAAAACGTCATTTTCTAGACGCTCACAGCCGGTACAGGCAGTGTGCTGAAAACAGAAGCACACCACACTTTTCAGATTTATTTTGGGGGGAAAATGTTGAAATCCTTTTATTATGCGGCAGCTGTTTGTGTTGGTTTATCAGACTGAAATCCAGATGAAGAAACCTGATGTTTGTGGTTCAATGTGGAAAAGTTTAAGCGGTGTGGAAACTTTAAAACAGATTATCTTAACGTTTCGTTCACCTGATGAACTAATGGATCTAATTTACTCTATTTTCTGGGGTTCAGGTTGACCTCTGACCTGGAGCAGCAGGTCACAGGTCGCCCTCCGTCGGCCATCTTAGCGTTGGGATCGAGGTTCGGCGCTCTGCCCGCCTGTCTGCTCCGAGCTTCAATAATTAACATGCAGCGGCGGCCATCTTAGCTTTTTTGGCACGGGGTTCTTTTGGTGCCAGCTGGTGCGTTGCCTTGGCAACGGAGTCCCGGCGACATGGTGGTAGCGCTCCCAAACTTTCTGAGAGGAATCTGTGGCGGCCATCTTAGAGGAGGAGACGTTTGATTCATTTTCTGCTGCCGTTCTCGCCCTGACAGAGCCGACGTCTGATTGGCTGAGCGCCAGGCAGCGGGCGACTTGATTGGCTGTCAGGCAGGATGGACCGTCTGTATTTAGATACTTTTTGTTTGTTTTGAATTTGCTGGGTTTCAAACTGAAAATCTATATTTTCTTTGTTCATTTAGGTTAGTTTCCCTCCTAAATGGATCTAATAGAGTAAATTACATCCAATGTGTTGCATTGCATGTTTCCTGTTCCATGTTTCAAATAATAAAACTTTAAGTAAAAACATACAAACCAACTGAAGTTTTTAGACAGACTGAATGAGGGACTTCCTGTTGTTTAAATAGACATGAAATCAGCAGATGTTTGTTACTGTCAGTACTTTAAGGTGTTTTAATTAATTTAGTTTATTTAAAGTGAGACTTCAGTTCTTGTTGTCCAGAAAACTGGATGAAAGAAAACAGATTATGAACATCAGGAGCGTTGAATTGTGGGTAAAATCTCTGGATTTGTTTGATTTTTACATTGGAAATGGAATCAGATTTTTGGTTTTGCTGTAAAGACGATGGATGGATGATCCATGAACCCATCAACTGGAAACCAGTTTAAACTGGGCTGCCTGTGAGACGGCAGGTGTGTGTGTGGGTGTGGGTGTGTGTGGGTGTGTGTGTAGACTTGTTAATTACTTCATCATTGATTATTTATAAAACAACTTAATGAGCTGTCAGGCGGCCAAATGGCTGCAGACCAACAACCACTGGAGAGGAAGACGAGGAGTCTCTTTTTGTCATCCATCACTCCTTCCTTCTATCCTTCCTTCCTTCTATCCTTCCTTCCTTCCTTCCCTCATCCCTCCTTCCTTCTATCCTTCCTTCCTTCTATCCTTCCTTCCTTCTCTCATCCTTCCTTCCTTCCTTCTCTCATCCTTCCTTCCATCCTTCCTTCCTTCTCTCATCCTTCCTTCCATCCTTGTCTCATCCCTCCTTCCTTCCTTCCTTCTCTCATCCCTCCTTCCTTCCTTCTCTCATCCCTCCTTCCTTCCTTGTCTCATCCCTCCTTCCTTCCTTCCTTCCCTCATCCCTCCTTCCTTTCTTCCTTCCTTCCTTCCTTCCTTCCCTCATCCCTCCTTCCTTCCTTCCTTCCTTCCTTCTCTCATCCCTCCTTCCTTCCTTCCTTCCTTCCCTCATCCCTCCTTCCTTCCATCCTTCCCTCATCCCTCCTTCCTTCCTTCCCTCATCCCTCCTTCCTTCCTTCCCTCATCCCTCCTTCCTTCCTTCCTTCCCTCTCTCATCCTTCCTTCCTTCCTTCCCTCATCCCTCCTTCCTTTCTTCCCTCATCCCTCCTTCCTTCCTTCCTTGTCTCATCCCTCCTTCCTTTCTTCCTTGTCTCATCCCTCCTTCCTTCCTTCCTTCCCTCTCTCATCCCTCCTTCCATCCTTGTCTCATCCCTCCCTCCTTCCTTCCTTCCTTCCTTCCTTCCTTCCTTCCTTCCTTCCCTCATCCCTCCTTCCTTCCTTCCTTCCCTCTCTCATCCTTCCTTCCTTCCTTCCCTCATCCC